>PVJA010004441.1:0-81413 GCA_004027025.1 Myocastor coypus | reverse complement strand
AAAAAAAAAAAAAAAAAAAGAATATGTAAAGAAGAAGTTAAATTATGATTATTTGCAGATAATCCACTTGGAAGACCTAAAAAAACTCCATCCAAATGCCACTAGAATTAGTACACAAATTTAGTACTGTAGCAGGATACACAGTAAGCACACAAATGTCAATAGCATTCCCCACAAAGCTAACAAACACACTGAGAGAGAAATTAGAGAAATAATATCTTTTACAATAGCATTGAAGAAAATGACATACTTGGGAATTAACCTAACTAAAGAAGTAGCAGACATTTTCAGTGGCAACTTCAATACTCTGAAAAAAGAGATTCTAAAGGATTTCAGAAAATGGACAGATATTTCATATTCCTGGATAGGAAGAATCACCATTGTGAAAAGGGCCATACTCTGTAAATTGTTATACAGGTTTAATGCAATTGCTATCAAAATACCAGAAAAATACTTTACAGACCTGGAGAAATCATCCCTGAAATTTATTTGGAGCCAAAAAAAGACTTACAGTTGCAAAGACAATCCTGGGCAATGAAGACAAGGAAGGAAGCGTTACACTTCCAGACCTAAAGCTGTACTACAAAGCTACAGTGGTAAAATCAGCATGGTACTGGAAAAAAATAGACTCGAGAATCAGTGGAATAGATTAGAAGACGCAGAAGCAAATATGAACACACTTATCCACCTTATCTTAGACACGGGGGCCAACCATGTTCACTGGAAGAAAGATAGCCTCTTTAAAAAATGGTGCTGGAAAAACTAGCTCTCCACGTGTTGAAAACTAAAACTTGAGCCAGATCTATCATCATGCACTAAACTAAAGTCAAAATGGATTAAAGATCTAAATATTAAAAGAGAAACATTAAATGTCCTGGAAGAAATAGTGGGAGAAAATCTTGAATGCATGAGGGTAGGCAAAGAGTTCATGGACAAAAATCAAAATGCACGTTTAACAATTTAAAAAGCAACAAGTGGGACTTCCTCTGGCTAAGAAGTTTTTGCACATCAAAAGAAATTACTAACAGAGTGAAAAGACGACCCACTAATTTCAAAAAGGTTTTAACTAATAAGTATTCAGACAAAGGTCTTCTATCTAGAATGTATAAAATACTAAAAAGCATTAGGGTCCCAAAATTCAAAGACCCAATACAGAAATAGGCATCTCAGATGAACACACACTTCTTAGAGAAAGAAATTCAACAAGGCTATAAATACATGAAGAAATGCTGCACATCTCTAGCCCTTCATGAAATGCAAATTAAAACAACACTTAGATACCATCTCACTCACAAAGAATGGCTATCATAAAGAAATTAAGCAACAACAAATATTGGAGAGGCTGTGGGTAAAAAGGAGCCTTTCTGCATTGCTGATGGGAATGCAGACTGCTGCAACCATTATGGAAAGCAGTGTGGAGACTCCTGAAAACCTAAAACTGGAAATCCCATTCAATTCAGCTATCCCCCTACTGAAAATTTTCCCAGAACAACAGAAAACTTCATATCATAGAGATTTCTTTGCACATATATTTATGGTGATAGAATTTGTAACAGCCAAATCTTGGAAAAACCCAAAATGCCTATCATCTGAAGAATGGTTGAAAATGATATGGTATTTTCATAAAATGGAATATTACTCACCTATAAGGAATGATAAACTAGAAGGCTTCATATATAAATGCATGTATCTTGAACATATAAGTGAAATAAACCAGACCTACATGTGTAAATATTGTATAGTCTCCCTAGTGTAAGAATTCAAAAGAAGAAAATAAAATGGAGAGGCATAACACAACTGAAAGCAAGGACTTAAAGGTTAAATAATGAAGTGGCTTCAAGTAGAAAATGTAGGAAACATGGCAGGGGCAAAACCATGCACAAGATGAATTAGATAATGGTCCTAAGACCCTCCAACAAATTGTTCACACTGAGGATAGCAATGTGTAACAATAAAACTATGTTTGGAATGTCTGTCATTCTCGGCTTTTAGATGTGTGCTGCTTCTAATGTAATTTCAGGTACTGCTATACTCTCTCTCAAGTAAATGGTTGGTTTACAAGAAAATTAAAAAGGGTATTAAATGAGAGTAAGAGACTAGGAAATATATCGTAGGATGGACAGTCTACAATTTTGTGTGTGTTTAGATTTCTAAATTTCTGTGTAAAATTATGTGTCTGCTTTTATCACATTCTATAGAGATTTATCAGATTATCAATGATTGATAGATAATACCAATTCCAAGCTAAGTCTAAGATGTTTGATACTAAGACATTGATGTTAAGCTCAAGTACCTATGTTATAGAGTAATAGTATCACTAAGCTTTTCTGCTGGATGGTTAAGAACATATGTTTATAGACCAAAAATTAGAGAAAAGAAGGCCTACAAGGATAACCAATATTTTGACCCTAGGCTTTCAAGGTCAGTGAGGACTCAGGACATACAAGAACCTCTCAGTGGCTTCCCAAATTTTCTGTTCAAGGAGATTATGGGGCCACAGAGAAAAGGGATTGGAGAGTCACCTTGAGAGAAAACATTCTCTCAGGCTTTCACAGAGAGCAAACTGGTCAAACAATGGCTGTGACTCATCCAAATGACTGACACTGACAACAGTTCTACAAAGCACTGTGCATGGTTTCAAAGTCAATCCTGAGTGGATTTGACCGACCTTGGGAGATAGAAAAGTTCCATGTTTTGTTATACAAGTCTTTAACTTGCCCTTAACCACCCAGCAGAAAATTTTAACTATGAGGCATAAAATGGAAATCTAGGAGTACGCTGCACTGTAAAAGGCTTAAATCAATAACTTCCAACATTTCCAGTTTTGCCCATAATGAACTGTGATTATGGAACACTGGATTATGTATATGACTACTTTCTCTTAGTTCAGTGAGGAAAAAATTTTGTATCAATAGTGGTTAGAAAAATTATCGCATTTACAAACTGTGCTCTGTATATCTACTAGGAGGACAACAATATGCATTGTATCAAGTATTGGGAATGTAATACTAACATGTTTTGAAACTGCCACATTGTTTTTTATTGCATTTAATAGGAAATAATAATGTGACAGCTTCAAAACAATTAGCAGTACATTTCCAGTATTTATGTTGTTATTTCTTACTAAAATTAATTTAAAAAAGGACAGTGGCCACTTAAAGATTAGCTGAGATGTTTAAATAAAGTACATAAAATACCAAAACAACTAGAGCATTTTTTCACAGCCCATAATGGTTGTCAATTATTTACACAAAAAACAGTAATTTTCACTAATATTTAACAAGAAACTAAAAATTATTGAGTCCCTGAAAGTGACAGATAGACTGACAGACAGATGAACAGACACATGTACATGGACATGCATGCACAAAGAGTGCAAAAACATATTAGCATCTATCGTTCTGTATTTTAGGTGTCAATTTGATGTGCAAGAGACTCCCAGGAAGCTGGTAAGGTATTTTTTGAGGTACTTCTGGGCAATTCTGAGACTTAAATCAGGGCACTGTGTAGGGAGAGTGCACCTTCACCCAGCAACAGATATTGGACCCAGCTGGCCACACCCGCAGAAATATCAGATAGCATGATAAATAATGCACAAATACCTACAAATATGTACTATCACCCACATATGTAGTGGAATTTAGTCTTTCTGAAAAAAGTGTTTGAAGAAACTGATCAGAAAACAAAGTTAAAGAATTTAGTAACTTATCCAACCTTTTTCTGTGATTTGTGCTCAGATTTATTTGACTCCAAAACTTTATTTCGATTCTTCTGCAATACTATTTTACAATATAGAATTATTCATAACTCAAAAGCCTATTCATGTTTTATTGTAACTTGATTAATAGATAGTTTTACCTATGACTTAGAGATGCAGTTTCCAGAGGAATCATGAATTATTATCCCAAATAGTTCTTGGCTCCATTTACTACAACCTGAATTAAAACTGGTAATATAGATAGATGCAAAATCAGGCAACATGTTTTTTAACAGTGCCACATCCTCTTTTAATAGTTCACAAAGTAAAACGCTTTTTATAGATTTCAAATTATGTACATAATCTGAATACAAAACATGTACACTGCCTGAGGACAGTTGGGAAGTGATTTAATCAGTTTTTGAAGGTAGGGACCAAATCAGGTGGGGGAACATTTTCATTTTTTGGCTTTTCTCGATTTCAGAGAGCATCTTCTCTCTTCTGAAAACATAATATTTGATATAATTTTGTGTAAATTATTAAGAGATGCATACAGCTTGATCAATTACAAAAAGAGAACTTACTCCCTTTGTCGAGAAGATCATTCAAAGTTTTATGGATATAGCAATGTGACAGCACTCCTTAGAAGCAGGTACCCAACTTACAGAAAAATCGTCCTCAGCTTGCTGAATGAAACGTCCTCATGCTTCTCACTCCCCAGAGGAAAGAAAATGTTTTTCTGTTCTAGAAGCTGCCAGTCACGCAGCAGTGAGCAGGACCCATCATATGAGTCACTTTTCTTTCAACTCTAATCTCTTTTCACAGTGACAAATGAATCACAGAAATCAATCTCAACTCTGACTCTGACACTTTTTCTGTGGGATTTTTTTTAAATAGAATAAAGGCAACTGATCTAAAATTTCACATTAAAAGACAGATGAAATGGCCATGAGCCTGAGTGGGGGCCAGATTTGACAAGAAAGGGGTTGAGCTCTGTTTGACACAACAGAAAGAGCTCCAATCTGGAGACAGAGCTAGTCTGAGCCTAAGTCTCGTCTATAGCTGACTAGCTGTGAGAATAGGTAAACTGGCCAACCTCCATAGGACACGTTTTCCTCATTTATCAGAAGCAGAAGATAATGATGCCACAGGATTTGTGTGATTTTCTCATATTTAGTTCAGTCTTTGGTTTAATTTGGCTTTTACAATCTAACAAAAACACTGATCAGAAATCAAATAGGTACTGATCAATCCTATACTCATTAGCCTTTATATTACTTGTTACTATAAGTTGAGGACTTTGTATTTTTTCTGAATGAATGTTCCATCTATCTAATTAAGTAATTATTTATTAAAAACATTGTTTTCTTTTTCCTCAATTTACACTTTAGTCCTGAATAATTTGAAGGCACACTGCCCATAGAATGAGCTCACCAGATGTAATGGATCACTGGACAGTTAGATACAGATAGCTATTCACCTACATATTTTAAGAATGAGGGCTCTGCAGGATGGCTCAGTGGTCTAAAGTGCCTGCTTAGGAAAGCTCAGGCAGCTGCAGGGACCGCAGTTCACACACAGTCAATCCCCGGCACCACATGCTGCACCAGCCCTGCCCTCAGGGCAGGCTGAGCCAGCCATAAAACTAAATAAATAAACAAAAGTTCTGAAACAAGAAAAAAAAAATACACACTGTTGTGCAACAGAATTTCTCCCCCACCTACCCATCAGTAAGAATTAATAAGCTAAGACTTGACATCTCAGCGGAAGTTTTGCTGAATACCCTGGTCTGTCCACTTATTAGATACAGTTACCGTCAGGTTAAACAACCTCTTAATAGTAGCTGAGCTCTTGTTGTACTCATTATAAATTTCTAGGCCCAAGAGCAAATTAGAAGGAAGACAGTTTATTAAGGTTCATTCATTTTACATTGAACAAAAGACCTATTATGACCATACATTGATACATTTCACCTTACTAAATTAGCTTCCTTTTAAAAGACACATATATTCTGATGAGTTAAAATGGAATCAATGCTTGGAAGACCTTTGGTCTGCTACAGAACTTGCGATACAGGATGGTTTCTTGCTATAAATAGAATGCAATTTAATATACTTCAGAATTGAATTTTAGTTGGCTACTGATAAGTGCACACATTAGTAAATATAAAGACAATCTTTTCGTGCTTAATCTCATGGATTCATATAGCTGTCGTTATAAAAAAGTAATTAGCATTTTTTATCTTCGTTCTTATACCTTTAGAGAGAAAAACAATGAAAATATGATAAAATATTATACTTTTAAGCTGCTTCCTTCCAAATGCCCCCAAAATCTTAATCCTAAAGATATAAATATTTAAAACAGCTAATTTTGATACTTTAACAATATTTATCTACATTTCCTAAAATACAGAGATTTTAGTTTATTAACATAGCACCATCTTCTGGCAAATATTAAGAAAGACAGTTGATTTTATACTAAAAGTATTGAAATCATTTAAAGCACTTAATGAAAAATTGATCCTTTGTAACAAATGTCTAGAGTTGCATTTTACAGGGTTTTCTTAATATTTTAGTGTTATATTAATTTACTACTTCTCAACCTTGACTTCTAGTCTATTACAAGAAGTTTCAAGTTGTCAAATTGCTGCACTATGCCATATACTCAAATGAGCCATTTCATATAAAAAAGGTTGCCTGGGGAGATAGTTCACTAGCATAAGCTGCCTGGCAAGCACAAAGTCCTGAGTTTGATCCCCAGTGCAAAAAGAAAAAATATTCGATTTGGGTCAGCCAAATAGCTCAGTGGATTAAAGTACCTGCTTAGGCAGATGCAGGGACTAGGGTTCAGATCCTGGGCATGCTGCGCCAGCCCCGCACCCAGGGCACATTGAGATATTGATTCAGACTGGGCGTGGAGGCATGTACCTGTAATCTCAGCACTAAGGAGGCTCCAAACAGGAAGATCACAAGTCTAGTCTGTGCAGTGAGACCCTGTAGACCTTATACTAAATACATTTTTAAAAAGAAAACGTTTTACAGCATGTATGCATGTATATAGTATAAAACTATGCAAATATTCATATATAATGCATACATATAAAATAAAAATATTCAGATAACCAGATAAAATAGCCTAATAAATTTAAAGAACTCATTCTAGGAATAAGATCCAGCAGATAGAAACTGGTGAACATTAACAGTATTAGAAGATAACACACGAAAAAAAATGGACAATATTTTTGAAATCTTATCAAAAACTAAGATTCAAGCCAGGTGTGGTGGTGCACATCTGTAATCCCAGCACTGGGGAGGCTGAGGCAGGAGGACCATTGTGCATTCCAGAGCAGCCTGGGCTGCAATGTGAGCTCAAGGCCAGCCTGAGCAGCATAGTGAGACCCTGTCTCAAAAGAAAAAGAAAACAAATAAACAACAGCAACATGAAACCTAAGGTGAAAATGCAAAACAAGTAAAATTCTCAACACATAAAAAGGTCAGTGACCCTAAAATATCTCCACGGTAATCAGCATCAGTGACATACACTAATGGCTTCTTTAGCATGCCAACAGCTACAACATTGTATAAAATTGTATAAAACTTTAAAACTGAAGAAATTAAAACTGAACAAAGAACAAGTATAGCAAAATCTTTGAAACATTTTTGTCTTCATATGCAATGAATTATGGGCTAAAATAACAAAAGCAAGAATTTGAGAAAATACGATATTGTTAATAAAGTTCCTCAGATACATGAACTTCTGCCATATTTCTCAAGGACTGCTTAACAAAATATACCAAATGAATTCTTAAAATATTTTACAGTAAAAAAATAAGTCAGCATGTGTGGAATGTGTATGTAAGAGACTAATAATTTTAAGTATGACTTTTTGCTTATGGTTCTAGACACTTTATAATCTATATCTTAAGCTTGTGGGTTATTATAGAAATTTTAAGGCATTTTTTCAATAGAACATCTATATTAATTGAAAGAATTCTCACACCATACTATCCAGCAATGTATGAAAGGAGCATAAAGAAAAAGTATTTCATGAAGATTAATGTAATAGTTGCATATGAAATGAATGAAGGGGATTAGACCTAGAAAAACAAAAGGTAGAGAAGTAACTTTCTTCAAGTGTAAGGTAAAACAGTATGTATCTCGGAGAGTAGGAAATGAGGTGAAAAACAATGCAATGATCCAAGAAACAAAGGAGTAGATATATTTGTCACAACTTTAAATAAAATGCTGATCAATTCTTTCAGTAGGACTAACTTCAGTGCCCTAGCTGGATCAAAAGTATACAGTGAAATTGTGCTTTCATGAATAACTCCCACCTAAAACACTAGATTATTTGGCTCAATGCATTTTGGTCAGCCCTTTGTGCTTATCTGCCACAGTGCCAGATAAGATCATAGTAAAAGTCTAGATAGAGTCACTACAGTCAATGCCCAGCACCAAAAAGAAAAAGACAAAACAGCAAAGTAGAGCAAAGAAAGGCTAAAAAGGTACGATGGCTCATGAGCCATCCTACTTGTTGCATTGTCCCTACCCCCAGCTCCTGCATGATAAGAGATGCAGCCACAAGGGTAGTGAGCAATTCCTCACCCTTTCCACTTTCAGTGTGACTGGCTTTCCCTTTGAAATGCAATATATTGGAAGAAACTCATCACTAGCTAGGTTTGGGTATGGTTTAGCTGTAACATCTCATGTGCCAGAAGCTTGGTCCTCAATGATGAAAGGTAGTGAAATATGTCAAATATGGGGCCTAGTGGAACATGGTGAAGTCCTTGGGAGAACCACTCTCAAAAAGGATTAATACTGTCCCTGGGTTGTTCCAGGTCTCACAGGCCTAGCATACTAGTGCCGAAGGAACACTGTTGTAAGAGTGCTGGGTTCAGCCTGTATGTTTCCTCAAAAGCATGACCTGCTACTTCTACACTTTTCAACCAGGTGATTCCATTCACCATGTTGTGACAGCCTGACCAGAAGTGAGCATCTAGTCTGAGCTTTCAACCTCCAAAACTGTGAGCCACAGTAACTCTGTTTTCCATATTAAGTTACCTAGTCTCAGTCACTTTGTTGTAGGTACACAAAACAGACCAAGATCCTTACCATAAGAACTGATTGAAAAGTTGAAGTTGGTGCATGTACAGAACTATGGCTATAAAATGACAATATGAAATTTGAAGAATGGGAAAGAGACAGCTAATGCCAAAACTACATACAAATCTACATTGAAAATAGGATTCGTCCATTTCAGAAAAGTATGTTTGAAAGGTATATCAATGCATGTATATATATATGATAAAAGTGTAACATAAAGGAAAAGGATTTTAAGACCCTGAATCTTCTGTGTGATATGAAATAGTATACAGCTTAGTTCATTTTATTTGGAGAATAAAACTAGCTACTGTGACATTTCAAAAATAAACACTCAGGCTAAAAGAATTTTTCGAGTATCTTTCAATGACTGAATAAAGTGGTCTCAGGCTATATGAAAATAAATGGAACTTTGTACTCTAGAGAATGAGGAAAAGAAATTTGATGGTGGAAAAAATATAATATATAAATCAATATGTGAATAAAACTTCTAAGGAAAGTCAGATTCATTAATGATAGCTGCCTCATGACTAAAATATAGTATTACATGATCCTGAAATGGAAGGTCCACCTTTTGAGACACAGAGTGAAAAATAATCGGGAAGTTTTATGATACTGTACTCCTGCTCTTGCAGAAACAGAATTTGGACTGTGGTGCAGCCTGCTATACTTTAAGGCTTTTCAGTGTATAAGTAGTATTTATTCAGGATTTGTAGTATGCTCAGGTTAGCTTCACTAAACGAACTATCCCAAGAAAAAATTGCTGTGCATAACCAATCATCCGTGTTTAAGATTATTATATTTCTTCTATGTGGAATCACCTTCTTGTGTCTTAGATACCTGGAACTAGACTTAAGTGCAACTCACAGAATCCATTCCACACGACTCTATTAAAGATAAAACCATGTTATATTGAAATACTGTTGGCATTTCAGACATAAATCCCATGGGATCGTGTCAAACATGTACCCACTTGTTCTGATTATTGCATTTACCAAAATAATTTTGTGAGCCCCCAGCCTTATACTATAAATATGAAAGTAAACCCTTAAAAATGTGGAATCAAATGAAAAACTGAATTATTTTTACTACCACCACGAAATGTTACAGAGCTTCCCTGGCGGCTGTTACACGGCTGCTCACCACTGTCTGATGAGCTGTATGCTTCGAATAATAACTGCCAACCAAGTTGAATTAAAACCCAATTTCTAAGCCACTACTTCATAGGCAGCTTTGGAATGTGCTCATTTAAAAGTGTGCTACCTAACTGGCAGCTCTGTACACTCTTCTGTAGTGTCAATATGCCATTGCTAAGTAGGAGAGTGAGATATGGATGTTGACACTTAATTATGGATATTAAAATCAGTCTAGCATTTTGGGCACATGTCAGATATCTCCATCCTTAAGAATTCACAAAGCAGTAGTTCTTTTCTTCTAGTTCACGTAATGAGCAGGAGAAGGTGAGGAATGTTAAAATGCTCCTCTTAGCTTCTGCGCCTGTGAAACACTCCTTTGCATCCCCTAAGCTCTGGCTCACAGAAACTTCCTGAATACTTTATCTATCACTTCATGTGGTTGTCTCTAGGGTGAGATGTCAAGAGTCAAATGTAGAGTGGAGCAAAATATCATCCCTTCTTACTAATTAATGATTTCAATTGTCACATCTTATAAATCTGAGTATCTTGCAAAATGAGAAGTGCAGGTGCCTATTTTTAAAAGAAGCGCAGTCTAAATTATAAGCATGTACCTATGTACCTGTGATTCTATAGAATAAAAACACAAGAGGGTGTTTTTATTACAAAGGAATGTATACAGTCTTCTTTTGTTATTATCTATGCTTATGTTCAGAAAATAAAATACTATTGTTATCTAGAACTGTTTTTTAGCATTCTTCAACTATTCAGGTGATGTGCTATATTATTAAAAGTTACATCAGAAATTATAGCTCTGCAATCAATTGTTCCTCACTCTAGTCTTAGAGCTCAGTTGCTGCAAACACTTTATAGTTTCTCTGGGGACTTAGTGTTCATGGTGTCTATGCTGTGAAATCATATTATAGCTGAAGCATTTGTGCAACTTTCTATAATGTGCTCTCCCACCATACCCTCAGACCCAGATCAATTTCCTTCCATACGGTTTTATAATGGTCTATTTTTTTCATATAGTGAAGACCAAGATAAACAAACAATTATGGTCAACTTTCAAGGGAGATTTAAATATGTTTGAGACTCTAGATCAAAGTTCATCTGATTTTACCAGCCATGACCACCTTGAAACTGTAGGCTAGGAAGTAGTTTATGACATGCATGTGTCGCATATTGATGACTTATGCTGTCAATTCATTATTGCTCACTCTTTGATCATCACTTTATCGTTCCTGACTAATTGACAGTTTTTGGAAAATGTGTGATGCCAAGTAATAATTAAGGACTATTCATCCAGCAGTAGCAGTAAGCATAGGCTTCAGAAAATTGGTCCCACATGATATGTTAACAAGTGGTATTTAGATGTTTATAATCCCAGGCTAATTTTTATTTCGGCAGCAATTGGCAGTCTGTGCCTTTACAACTTTCACTTTTATTGACATCCGTTAATACTTCCAGTGGCTTGCCAAAAATATTCTATGGATTACTTTAACAGACTTGTATTCTCAATATAATAAATGTGTGATTTTTGTTGTTTAAGGTAAATTTTCTGTCAAGACAGTGTAGCTTGGTATTTGTTTTATTATAGGTCAAAGTTTTGTTTTGTTAGTAGTTAGAATTTAATTTTACAACCCAGTTTAATATGTTTGAGAGTGGTGGATGTGTGTAGAGTCTTGATGTGGACAAAGATGAAAACCAAGTTGCAGCTCATATATATCACACTGGCAATTGGTGTAACTTCCTTGAAGTATTTCCACGAAGTTTGAACGCATGGGAACACTCCAGGGGTTACACAGGCCACCAAAGTCAGGTATCATCTATGTCTGCGCAGGGAAATTGGAAACACAACTCACTAAGCTTTCATGTACATTTTAGTGCTTTAACTCAGTCATGCAAAGAACCCAAAGGCGTTGGACTTGGGAAGTTGCCTGAAAATATGGAACTGTCTTTCTGAATAGTTTTCTCTGAAGTAATTCAAGTGTGGCTTTGCTTTTATTACAGAATCCACTTGAAGACAGTGAAGAAAAATAACACACTTCATAGTCTGTACCTGCTAACCTAGCCACACCTGTGCTGGGGCTAAGGCTACATGGGACACTTGTTTAATACATGCTAAAGGAGAACTCTTTGCCTAGTAAGAATTTTAGTGAAACAAAGACAACCCTATGTCTCCGAAGGCTGCAATGTCTATAAATGAGCATTTTCTTATATTAAAACATCATACAAACATGATGGAAAGCTAACTATTTCAAACCATCAATTTACTCATAATGAGTGTATTTACTTCGTATAATTTAATGATAGTATGTAGCGTATTACGTATCAGAGATATTCATGAGGTAAAACTAGCCCCTAATGTGATCGTCAACTTTACAAGAAAAATAATATAATAATATTTAAATATTTCTGGGGGAAGATAAGTTTATTTATTTATTTTTATTTTTATTTTTTTTTTTCTGTATTTAGGACAGGGTCTACAGGGTCTAGAGGGCCTCACTATGTAGATCAGACTCATAGTGATTCTCCTGTTTTCAGCCTCCAAAGCACTGGGATTGCAGGTGTGCACCGCCATGCCCACTCTCAATTGCTATTTCAGCATACACTGCTGAAGGGGCCAGCATGGCTTGGGGATCGAACCCCAGTCACTGCACTCTTCCTAAGCAGGTGCTTTAGTCTGCTGAGCTATCAGACTGACACTTATGATGAGTTTAATTTAATTACTGTAACAATATCTCTGCTTCTGCTATTAGATATTTGGACAGCATGAATGGAGTGCTTTATATAACCATGACTACACCAGAAAGAGGTAACTATAGATAATAAAATTTAAGTGTAATAAGGAGAAAGAAATGCAGTCAAAACATTCTGTTTTCATACAGATGCAGATATATATGGTCATGTAGTTCCGAAAGGACATGCAGAACTGAAAACTATGGGCTGGCTTAAAGCTCAGAGGATTCAAGTGCCTGCAAGCAGGTGCAGGGCGGGGGGTCTGATCCCCAGGCCTGCTGTGCTGGCCCCACCACAGGACCCTGCTGAGATAGCAATTGAGACTGGGCATGGTGACGCGCATCTGTAATCCCAGCTATTGGGAGGCTATAAACAGGCCGATCACTACCAGTCTGATCTAGTAGTGAGACTCTGAACACCGTGTAGACACTTCCCTAAAATCCTCCCCACCAAAAAGAAGAAAAGAAATGAAAACAGTGAACCAGGCTGGACTCAAGCGTAAACAACAAAGACACGAGAATTAGGCGGTATAACATCTCTAAGCTTCAGCTTCCTCAATGATAAAGCAAAAGTGGTATTTTACATAATTTCTTACATAGAGACATACGTTGTAAACTATTAAGGACAGGGTAAAATGATATCACTCTTTGAATATACAATCATAAACTGACGTGGAAAATGCTTCAAAATCAGGCAATAAAATATCTCTGACTTATTGCCATATCCCACCCTTAGAGACAGCATCACTTCTGCATTTTATAGACACCATTTGTATACTACTTAGAATACAATCATCTTATCATGTGCCTCCCAAGAATCATAAGCTTAAGTTTCATCTTTCTGATATCAGCTGAAAAATGACCCTTCTGACTATGAGCTCAGAGTCCGGCTGCTCTTTGTGCCATGGAGAAATATCACCTTTCTGCACATACTGCTTACAGAGACACTGCCTGAAGTCTTGTCAAACTGTAAGCTTTTTCTTTATTCCATAGTTGTGGAATGAAAGAAAAAGAAATAGCACTGTTGTTTCTGAATCATTTGGATTTTTTTAATCATCTTATCTTAAAATGAGAATTGGTCCCTTATACTCAGAATGGGGTTGTGGGTAAAACATTTGTAATTTGAAACTATCTTTATTTGCAAAAACACTATCTTCTTGTCATTCAAAAAAGGCAAATAAAAACCATCTAGGAATTTCTAATTTTTACAAAAATTCTCATATTGCCTGATAATGCTGATAATTGCTCAATCCACACCTGATGCTTTAGTCATGCTACTTTAATTAAGTCAGTTTCATTTAAGAATGACCAAATGAAACCCACAGCCAAATCGTTTGCTTATTATGCACAAATGTCCTTTACAAGAGGGAGGGACAAATGTGCCCACATGTCTGTCTTGGATGCTTGTTAATTTTAGGGAGAATGAGCTTGGAATGGTGAGATAGAAATCATCTTAGTAAGCTAGATCACACAGATCCGTTGTTCCTGTCAGCTGTCCAGCTCTCTCACTCGCTCTTTCTCCTTTTCCATATTATGTATTATCTGCAATTAAGAAAAACTTAACAGTGAATCATCATTAAAACTGGCACTGCTTCTCTATAAGAACAAAAATCAATTACTGGCTCTAAATATGACTAATATCAAAATATTATCTTTATATCACAGTAATGTAGCATTTCTTTGTTTCATGTTTATGAGTGGAGAGCAAAAAAGTAAAAAATATTAATGTAAGCTGCAATGTATGTTTTAGTCATGGTTTTACTAGAGGAACAGATATAATGTAAGGAACAGGTATAACACAAGATGTACCAGTCCCAGAGTCACACGAGGAAGTGTGCCGAAAGGCTCTGCACACTGCCAACTGAAGGATTCAGTCCCAAGGCTTTTATAATCACTGCAATGTTCCATCTCTAATGGTCTCTACCTGACTCTACCAGTTTCTAGCAGTTTCTAACGATCTCTAACAGTCTCTAATAGTCAACCACTGTGTCTGCAATGGAAGACAGAAGTCTCTGCTACAGAAAGCTGAAGGATCCAATCTGGAGGCTGAAAAATCTATTCTGGAAGCCAGGAGATGAAGCCCAAGCTGACTGTCAAGACTGAAGTTTGTCTGATGAAGTGAAATGCTGAATTCTTCCTCAACCCCTTTTTGCGCTGAGTTATTCCGGGGCAGGACCCTCACAGCTCACAGTGTGGAACAGCCAGGCAAAGCAGCCAGATTGATACAATATATCGACCACCAGGCATTTAGCCAAGTTGACACAATGTATCGACCACTACAATTCACCCCTTGTCGACTTAGCAACTAGACATATTTCTTTAAATCAGTTTTCAGATACAGCGATATGCATATAATGGTGCCAAATATTGTTATAACTGTACTATCCTGCATACAAATGGAAACGCGCTGAAACCTTCAACACTGACATAGGTTAATCCATAAGAACTGGTACTAAATCTTATCCATATTATACTCTAACACAATTATATGTAGGGGCGAAATAGTATAATTATAACCCCCTTTTCTGTAGCTGATCATGGGGTTGTAGTTTATTATTCAGAACTACCTTCTTCTATTACCCATTCTGTATTCTCTTGACCCTCAGCAAGTACCTCAGCAGGTCTTGGTTCTTTCCCTGGTAAGTGACCCATACCTTCATTCCTCAAGGCTCTGGACCATTTGTCATTGTGCCTGTAATAGGTTGTTGTAGCTTCCCATTCACCTTAATAACAGGGCATGGCAATACTAAGAGGCTCCCCAAGGGATCTCCTGCACTCCGTGTATATTCTTCCTTTCCTCCATTGTGGAGTAGTATTCCAACTTCCCCTTGATAGCCTGGGTCAGTCACCCCTGACAACACCGTGATTCCTTTTTTAGCTTGTTTCCTCAGAGGCATGAGGAATCCAAAGTGACTAGGGAGAAATGTTAGCTTCCTATTCAGTGGTATCATTGCTGTGCTTCCTGGTACAAGCCCTGCCCTTCTGGGCCTAGGGCTTCTAGTCCAGCAGAACATAATGTTGTGGGAACAGGAAGCAAAAATTTTGCTAGTGGATCACTAGCATTGATGGTGAGTGGTACCATTCCTACTCCCACTCCTTGAATCCTGGCTATGGGAGACACAGTACGGTACAGAGGGCACTGATTCAAAGCATATAAAGTCTGTTGAAGTACCTTACTCCAGCCCTGCAAACTATTGCCACCTAGTTGGCATTTAACTGCATCTTCAAAAGGCCATTCCATCGTTCTATCAATCTAGGTGCTTCTGGAAGATGAGGTATATGGTAAGTCCAGTAACTTCTATGAACATGAGCCCACTGTACCTCTTTGGCTATAAAATCTGTCCCTTGGTCAGAAGCAATACCGTGTGTAATACCATAGTGGTGGATAAGGTATTCTGTAAGTGCATGGTTCATAGTTTTGGCAGAAGCATTACATGCAGCAAAGGTAAATCCATACCCATAATATGTACCTATGCCAGTGAGGACAAAGTGCAGTCCCTTCCATGATGGAAGTGGTCCAGTATAATCAACCTGCACCAAGTCACAGGCTGAACACCTAGGGAATCATGCCATACCGGGGACTCAGTGCTGGCCTCTATAGCTGGTACATAGGGCATTCATCAGCGGTTGTAGGCAGATCAGCGTTGGTGAGTGGAAATCCATGTTGCTGAGCCCATGCATAACCTCCATCCCTGCCACCATGGGTATTCTCTTCATGGGCCTACTGGGCAATAACAGGGATGGCCAAGGAAGGAGGTTGGCTGCTATCCACAGAACAATCATCTTATCCACTTGATTATTAAAGTTGTCTTCTAATGTCACCTTTTGGTGAGCATTCACATGTGAAACAAATATTTTTACATCCTTTGCCCATATAGAGAGGTTTACCCACATACCTCTTCCCCAAATATCCTTGCCACCAGTTTTCTAATCATGCTCCTCCCAAATTCCTGAGCTTCCAGCCAGACTATTGGCTACAACCCATAAGTCAGTATATGATCGCAAATCTGGCCATTTCTTTCTCCAGGCAAAATGTACTACCAGGTGCAGTGCCAGAAGCTCTGCCCACCGTGATGATTTCCCTTCACCACTGTCCTTTAGTGATGTACCAGAAAGGGGCAGTAATGCTGCAGCTGTCCACTTGCGGGTGGTGCCTGCATAGTGTGCAGAGCCATCTGTAAATCAGGCTCTAGTTTTCTCTTCCTCGGAAAGCTGATTATATGGTACACCCCACAATGCTTTGGGTGCATGCTGGGAAACAGAGGGCAAAACAGTAGGTGTAGGATCCATAGGTATCTGGGCAACTTCTTTGTGTAATTTACTTGTACCCTCTGGACCTGCCTTGGCTCTGTCATGAATGTACCATTTCCATTTAATGATGGACTGTTGCTGAGCATGTCCAACCTTATGACATGACGGATCAGATAATATCCAGGCCATGGCAGGCAACTGAGGTTTCATGGTGACCTGGTGTCCCATAGTTAAGCGTTCAGTTTCCACTAATGCCCAGTAGCAGGCCAAGAGCTGTTCCTCAAAGGGAGAGTAGTTGTCTGCAGAAGATGGTAGAGCCTGGCTCCAAAATACTAAAGGCCTCAGCTGCAGTTCACCTATGGGGGCTTGCCAGAGACTCCAAACAGCATCCTTATCTCCTACTGATACTTCATATGGTCCCAGAGGCAGAGCAGACTGAACAGGAGCCTGGACCTGTTGCAGGGCTTTTTCCTGTTCTCTGCCCCACTCAAAATTAATAGCTTTCCAAGTCATTCAGTAAATGGGCCATAGTAGAATACTTAGGTGAGGAAGATGTTGCCTCCAAAATCTAGGCACTATGTCTTATTTTTGTTGAAGGGGGTGATCCAGATGCAACAACTGATCTTTTTACCTTGGAAGGTGTAGTGGTTGACACATTGCGTCAACTTGGCTGGATGACTCAGCAGCCCTGTTTCCTGTTGGTGGGAGTACCGCCCTGGGGAACAATTGGTTCCTCCCTGGAGCATGACCAGGGCCTACCTAGGATATGATTGGATTTCTCCCCAGAGTGGGATCAAGGGCCCATCCTGGGGTATGGTTGGTTCCACCCTAGGGCACAATGAGCCCACATCAGAATGACTGAACACAAAGAGACTTTTTATTTATTTATTTATTTATTTTTTGTCTTTTTGAGACAGGGTCTCGCTATGCAGTTCAGGCTGGCCTTGAGCTCACTTTTGTAGCCCAGGCTGGTCTCGATCTCACACCGATCCTCCTGCCTCAGCCTCCCGAGTGCTGGGATTATAGGCGTGAGCCACCACATCCATCTACAAAGAGACTTTTTAAAGGGCTGAGGAAGGAGTCAAGACTTCACTTTGAGAATCTTCAGTCTTCATATTCAGCCTGGACTTCATCATCTGGCTTGCAGCACAGACTTTCCAGCTTCCAGCTTGGATCTTTTGCCATCCGTTGCAGACTCTTCAGCATCCATTACAGAGACTTCAGTCTTCCATTGCAGACCCATCAGTCAATGGATACAGACTTATATGGAGTGCTGCATTGAAGTTCAGACTTCGGAACTGAATTCTGCAGTCGAGAACGTGCAGACGCCTTCTGCATGCTTCCTCATCTGATTCTGTGGCTAACTATCATAAGCCAATCTTATAATTCTTTATAGATTGTATATTTTGTGTTAATATCCATTCCTTATATTATATCTGTTCTGTTCCTCTAAGTAAAACCCTTGACCAATACAGAAGGAATATCTCTACATGCTCCATACCCCTAGACTCCTAGAAACTTCACTGGAGAAGGACTTTGAATTTTTGTGGGATTTATTTCCCATCCTCTGGCTCTCAACTGCTGTACTAACAAACTCAAGATGTTTTCCACCTCCTGATCACTAGGTGCAATCAGCATAACATCTTCAATGTAATGGACCAGTACGATATCTTGAGGAAGAGAAAAGCAATCAATGTACCTATGAATTCAGTTGTGACACAGGGCTGGAGAGTTAATATACCCTTGTGTTAATACAGTGAAAGTATATTTCTGGCCTTGCCAAGTGAAAGCAAATTTCTTCTGATGGTCTTTATGGATAGGTATGGAGAAGAAGGCATTTGCCTTATCAACAGCTGCATAGCAACTACCAGGCGATGTGTTAACCTGGTCAAGCAAGGAAACCACATCTGGTACTGCAGCTGCAATTGCAGTCACCACCTGGTTCAGTTTACAATAATCTACCATCATTCTCCAAGACCTGTCTGTCTTCGGCACAGGCCAAATGGGAGAATTAAATGGAGATGTGGTGAGGACCACCACCCCTATATCCTTCAGGTCCTTGATGGTGACATGTCTGTTCAATCCTTCCAAGAATGTGATACTGAGTTTGGTTTACTATTTTACCTGGCAAGGGCAACTCCAGTGGCTTCCATTTAGCCTTTTCAACCATAACAGTCCTAACATGACAGGTTAGGGAACCAATGTGAGGATTCTGCCAAGTACTGAGTATGTCTATTCCAATTATACATTCTGGAACAGGGGAAATGACCACAAGATGGATTTGAGGACATATTGGACCCAATGGGAGTCAGACCTTTGCTAACACCCCATTGATCCCCTGCCCTCCATAGGCCTCTACTCTTACTGGAGGTCCACTCGGAGGTGTTCTGGATCCCCTGGAATCAGTGTTAGTTCAGAACCAGTGTCCAGTAGTCCCTGAAATGTCTGATTGTTCCCCAGTGTACAGCCACTCAGGCAAAAGGCCATAGGTTCCTCTGGGGAAGGATAGGAGAAAGTTTGACTATGAAAATTCTGGAGGTATAAGATCCTTCCCCAAGGAGACCTGATCTCCCCATCATTCAAGTGGGTTTGGGTGTGTAAACTGGCTCAAGTCTTGTAACTGGTTGAGGGCCCAGGATTGCCTATTACCACAGTTTGAAGTAGGTCTCTCTTCTTTTGTCCCCAAATTATTTCATTTATAAAAATATAGCAAAAATTTTTATAGGTTTCCCATCTCCTTCACTTTTGGGAACACTGTGGCTAATCATTCAGTGCCATACATCTATGCATGTCAGGTTATTCTGATCATTGTTCTGCTTCTTTTGTCCACAGCGATTAAATGCTGTCACTTGACCTCTGCCACTTCGGGATCCTATCAAGTCCATAGCCCTTAAATTTCCTAATTGAGTAACTGCTTTCCCCACCATAGGTTTGGCATACAGAGAAGAGCAATGACAGGGCTCTTCAGGGATGCTGGTGCTTCCTTCACAAATCTGTTTTTCAAGGTGTTAGAAAGGGCATATTTTCAGGATCTTCCAAATGTGGAGGATTAGGTTTAACATGACAGATCCACTCCAGCATTCCCATTTCCTTAAGCCTCTGGATCCCTTCATCTACAGTAAACCATGGAATATCAGGCACCTCTAACATTCACTGTGGGCTCTCTTTTGAGCCACACTTTTTCCAGCGAGCCAAATAGACTATTAACACCTTTCTTTACTCCACAAGGCATAACATTAAATTCAGAGTCCGTACTTAGTGGACCTATATCAACAAACTCAGCATGATCCAGGTATATGTTTTTTCCACCATTATCCCACACTCATAAAATCCATTCCCAAGCTTGCTCATTAGGCCTCTGCAAATGAGGGTTAGAAAACTCAAAAAGGTCTTTGGGTGAATAACGAATCTCATGATTCACCTTATGTACTTCACCTTCAGGTGACTTCTGTGATTGAAACCTGGTTATAGGTCGAGAGGCAAAAATGGGCATGAGGGTGGGTCCAGAGGAGTTCCACCAATATTCTGTTCATTCCACGCAGGATTGGTTTCTCCAGATATATTAGGAAACACTAACATGACGGAAAGGGAAGGCAGTGATTCCTCTGCCACACACCTCCACCCCAATTCATGAGATCCCATCCTTTTCCAGTCAGTACCCTCACCTTCACTTCAGATACTCTTTGAGGCTGAGCATTTAATTTATGTTGCAGTTTATCCAGTCAAATTATGAAGGACTGCATTTGGGCTTTCCAAACTCAGCCTTGTGACTAAAAGAGAGATTGTCTGTCAGGGCACATTTAAAAACTTTTAAATTTTTTTAACTGAGTCTGGAGTTAGTAAATTGTATCTTTGAGCTCCTTATTTTCATTCAAAAGTTTGTCCAATTAGGCTAACACCAATTAGTGGCATCATTATATTCCTTACTCCACCAAAGGGATTCAAACTTTTTCTGCATGGAATCTCTGAATTCCTGACATCTCACAAGTGGTGAATTAAGTTAATCCAATGGATCTATATAGCATGTTAGTTTAAAAACCTCATGACAAGTAGTATAAATATGCTTCTTAATGCCAGAAGAGATCCTAGTGTCTTTAGGTCTCACCGAACCTCGAAGCTAATTCCAGGAACACTTAAGGCCATTAAAAAGTGCTATCATTATATTCTGTTTCTCTAACCCCACTCCTGGTACCATACTCTATTTTAGTCAAGGTTTTACTAGAGGAACAGATATAACACAAGATGTACCGGTCCCAGAGTCAGATGATGAAGATGCCAAGAGAGCATCTGCCACTGCCAACTGAAGGATTCAGTCCCAAGGCTTTTATAATCACTGCAGTGTTCCATCTCTAATGGTCTCTACCAGTCTCTACCAGATTCTAATGGTTTCTAACAGTCTCTAATAGTCAGCCATTGTGTCTGCAGTGAAAGACATAAGAATGTGCTACAGAAAGCCAAAGGATTCAATCTGGAGGCTGAAGAATCTATTCTGGAAGCCAGGAGATAAAGTCCAAGCTGACTGTCAAGACTGAAGTTTGTCTGATGAAGTGGAATGCTGAATTCTTCCTCAACCCCTTTTTGAGCTGAGTTGTTCTGGGGCAGGACACGCACAGCTCACAATGTGGAATGGCCAGGCAAAGCAGCCAGATTGATACAATATATCGACCACCAGGCATCTACCCAAGTTGACACAATGTATTGACCACTATGATGTATGAGAAATATAGATATTCAGTTTGCAGTGTCTATGTTATCTATCTGCAGTGTTAATAGCCTGTCAAAAATTTACTTCTAGATATATTCATTCAGCAAATATACAAATTACTATACAGTTTCAACTTATCTAGACATTAGAATAGTCTTTCCATTTATTCTTGCATTTAAAACCATTTATAATTAATTAAAATCCCAAACTGTAAAAATACTATAAGTATTTATTTTCAGTATGTTTAGTAACAAATTTTTCCACAGTATATCTTACAGTGCTAATCATGTCCCAAATGCAAGCATTCCATAAGAAGTCAACGTTTATCTTCCTTGTTGCATAATTTTATTTCTGTAGGACTCAAGTTTCATCTGTTATGTTGTTAATATTTTAAAAGATAATGTCTGTGGGCTGGGAAGATAGCTCAGTGGAATAAGTGCTTGCCTGCCAAGTATAAGTTCCTGAGTTCAGTCCCTGGTACTACCAAAATATAAAAATAAAAAAATAAAGACAAAAAATGATAACTGTTTTAATTCCTTTAATCCATTACTATCTCACTTGTTTTCCTTTCTTTTACTTAATTTTAATGAGAAAGAAATAGCAAAGAATTTCAAAACAGGTTAGTAGGATAGTCACAATAATTAATATATTGCATATTGTTGTCTTCTTAGTTACTTTTTACTCCTTGCTGGGACAAATACCTAACATGCAAAATGAAGGAAGGAAAGGTTTATTTAGCTCACAGTTTATGGAGGTTTCAGTTCATACTCAAATCCTGTGCTGGCGCACAGCTCCTCCAAGGTGGCCTGGCTGTGAAGATCAAGCTCCTCCAAAGACTAGGACTTCTCTGAGGAAGTGGGGCAGGGCAGGACTGGCCTAGGCTGGGCTGATTCGACCCTAGAATGGAACCAATCACATCCCAGGGCAGGCCCTCCACATCCTGCAGGATGGAGCCCACACAGCCGAAACCAGCCCAGCTCATCCTGCCGGGCTTCCTCAAGTTGACACAATGTATCAACTACCACATCTTCTTAGTAGTTATTAAGAGTACAAGATGCAGTTATGGTATCTTGGCTAAACACTACTAGTACAAATTTTTCTACTCACTGAACTAAGAGAAAGTAGCTGCATATCTATCCTATTTGGTATATACAGATAAATATATATATTTTTTTCACTACTAAATGGCCCTTCATTTATATCCTCCTTTTTTGTTTTGTTTTGGCATTGCCAAATGAAGGGTATTCCATTGCCATTCAAATATAGTTGCAAGAATTCAACAAAACAACCCAGTATAGTCCAATAGTCCATGATAGTAGTGGGTTATCAGCAGAACTGGCAATGTCAGAAGTTGTTGAATTGAGCCTTTTACAGCTGAAGATATTAATATGGCTTTACTATTAAGCCGTGGCCATGTCTCATCCAGATGATTGACACAGACAAAAAAAAAAAATAGTCAACAAACTGTTGGTTGCTTTTTAAAAGAAAAATTAGCCAATTACTAGTTTATAGGTATCAATTTTGTTCTTACCATTTAATTTGTCTAGGCAGTTATAAAATACAAAAGTAAAAGTGAGTAGCTATAAATTTTAGTCAATATTATAGAAGGATAAATTTATGAGTTTAACAGAAAGATCCTTGTTTCCATGTAGTTTGAAAAGTACAATTTTCCAACCATACAGCATAATAATTTCTCTTTGCATATATAATCATGAAGCTGAAAATTTACCAACCTTTTCTTTAAATTAGAAAGATGTTAATTTAAATAAAAGTCTGCTAGTCTGAATTTCATGGTTAGACATTCAGCAGTTCCCATCTAGATTTGGAATCAGATGTCAAAATTTGTTTAATTCACTAGATTCTATTCAAATGGATTTAGAAGTACAACTACAACAAGGACACAATTTTCAATAACAACAGTGGTAAAGTAGCATAATAATGTTACAACACCTCAAATATATGTGTGTGTTTGAGATTACAAGTGATAATGAAGGGGCATGGGTTAAATCAATATGAAAAAGCTGAGGTGAAATTGAAGCATGAATTTTTTTCCCAATTCCAGCTATCCCCATCCTGAGCAGATACATGATAGTGGGTAGGGAGATAGCTCAGTAGCACAGCACCCACCTTGCAAGTGTGAGGTCCTAAGTTCTATACCTGGTATAAAGAAAAATAGGAATGAAAAGGTATATATATATATATATATATATATATATATATATATATATGGTATACATATAGTATATAAGGATATAAGGTATATGTATATAGGTATATGTATACTATATAGTGTACATAGTATAAATAATATGTACATAAGGCAAATGTATAGTGTACATATACTATGTATAGTATATATAGAGTATATGTATACTATGCAACCACATAGTGTAACCTATTTTTCTCTCATTTATCAATAAAACTGAATTAGAATCTGCTAGAAATGACTAGGATACATATCTTTGTGAGAACTCTTCAGCTTCTCTTTTATTTTACCAATGTTTTAATCACATTTTTTTCATTTTCATTTACATGGAAAATTTGCACCTCTCAGACAGAATATTTTAAAATACACAGATGCTAAAAAGAAAACATCTCATGCCTATTCAGTAGAAACATGAGGCCACTGAAATATACTAATTTGTCAGTACACATATAAATTGGCAGAGGAGCAAACTATTCTCACAAAGAAAATACAGCATAGGAAAACAAACACAGTTAAATGATTCAAATTATAACCCATAAATAGATGAGAATAGCATGCTATTGGTTATTTCTGCCCAGTAGCTATTCAGTCAATTTTCTGGATTATCAGTCAAAATACGTACAAAGCTTTCAGAGGATGAGCTGTGTATATTAGAATCCCATTAGTTTAACCAATGTTTATTGAATATCTTTCATATTTCATGCACTAAGATAGGCACTGGAAATATCAATATGACAGGATGAATGGTCCATGCACATAAGAATGAGACATACCATCTTTTTTATACTACATAGGTATACATATATTACACCTATGTTACAATCTGGGAAATCAGCAAAAGCCTGATACATGATTAATCCATGATGATAATCCATGATCTGTGATGATCCTGATTGAAGCGCATCTATAAAATACATTTTACCAGCCAGGCATGGTGGTGCACACCAGTAATCCCAGCACTCAGGAGGCTGAGGCAGGAGGATTGGTGCGAGTTTGAGACCAGCCTGGGCTACAAAAGTGAGTGCAAGGCCAGCCTGAACTGCATAGCGAGACTCTGTCTCAAAAAGACAAAAAAAAAAAAAAAAAAAAAAAAAAAAAAAAAAAAAAAAAAAAAAAAAAAAATATATATATATATATATATATATATATATATATACATTTTTACCTTGTACTTAGTCACATTTTACCAATATACAATAAGTATATTTCTTTTAAAAAGTCTTCAACAGATATTTATTGAAAATCTATTTTGTGTCATGTTTTGTGCCAGAAACTGAAGTCGACAATCGCCTCTTGGACTTTTGGCTAGGACCAAGTGTGTGAAGATAAGGTAGTAAAATGTCATAAGATGTCTCATTTTTGAGAACCTGAATTTAGCATATATTCTTTTTTTGGTATAACAAAGCTACTAGCGTCTTTCATACGCTGAATCATTCACTTTGCTTTCCTGCTGCCAGAGTTTGTCCTGAGGCTGTCTAAATCTCTCTCATCTCCCCTAACATTCACCTTAGTTTCTCTTGTTTTTTTTTCTGTATCTAATGTAACTTCATGCTAATGTGTAAATGAAGTACGTCTTCTCTTTCTGTGTGATAATTGTGCATTTTCTGAATCATTGTAGATATCATCTGTTTAGACCACAGGAGCTCTGCTGGTAAGAATTTCAGACTCGGATAATTTTGGGAGATGGTTGATCTGAATTAATAAATAATTGACTATGCTGGAACACCTACACAGGACTATGGCTTATATCCAAGTGATATCAAATGTGGAAGCACTCTGGTATTTAACTGCATTGTTATCTCACAGCATGGCGCTCCCCATATGATCCACACACCGCCTGCTTTAGAGACTCTGGCAAAGACCTTTGATTGATGAATGCACTTACTTCATAATAGAAGTTTTGTTTTCAATCTTTCATCCTGCTGTGTCCTTCTAATCATGCACTAAAATGAACAAAGGACATTCAGCATCCAGACTGCTCTAACACCCTCTACTTCAAATCATTTGCACTCATGTTAACCCGATAGTCAGGAAATGTTCTACTACTATTTCTGACACATTTCAATTTTCAAGACATAGTTCATTTCAAGGCTACTTGTTAAAAAATTTTTGTTCTTTTATGTGTTAAGCACCACACTGATTTTTTATAGCTGCCATTAAATGCTGTTCTCTTTGCTGTTGCAAGTCAAGGAAAAGGACTCAAGCAGCTAAACTTTTGTTTTTTGTTTGGCTTTTTTTTGTTGTTGTTGTTTTTGTTTTGTTTTGGAAAAGGTCTACAGGATGTCCAGGGTCTCACTACTAGATCAGACTCCTGGTGATCTGCCTGTTTACAGCCTCCCGAGAACTGGGATTATAGGCACGTGCCACAACACGCAGTCTAAGGGGCTAAATTTTAGGTCATGATCATACAGCTAATGAATCCAAAAACTAAAACCAGAAGAAGTAGAAAGTTCAAATAGGATTGAAAAGAGGTTCTATGAAAATGTATCTGTATCAGCTATCATAACGACAGATGGCTTCAGTAAATCATTCTTTGCATTCTAAAATTATTTTGTGTAGGAACTTGTTGGTATCTCGGTAGACACAAGGGAAATATGGCAACAGGAGTGAGGAAAGAAAGACAAGCAGATAAGAGCTGGGTCAGCTGGTGGCTTGTTTGCCTGATTGGCAAAAAACCCCAAGAACAGCAATAGGGTTGTTTGTTTACACCTTTGCAAAGTGAGTATCATGTGACATAAGCTTGCCTAGGGGCTAATAGCTGATGTTGACTAGGCAGGATATTTTTTTTCAAGACTGAGGTAGTTTGACTGTTTCAGGTATCGTGGCTTTTTCCTACCCTCAGACATAGGACCAATTGCCAGATTTAGCTGATCACATAATTCTGTTTATTTTCATTTTAGAAACTTACACATTTGTATGCTAACAATAATGCTGAATGTTTTCTACTGAAGCATCATTGAAAATTTAGGAATATCACTAGGAAGACATTTGTTTTGTGAATAGTTCCTTACACTGAATTTGAGTAAATATAAAGATATCATTGTCAAAAGGCACTAGTATTTTATCTAAAATGCCAATTAATCGTGATAATAATATTTTAAAATCACAGTGATGTAATTGCATCTCCCTTACACATATGTTAAAATGAAAAAATGTGCTTTTTATATTTTATGAAGTAGCATAGCTCTTATGAGCATTCAAAAAGTAAAATAAGATGGAATTTAAAGTATAAGAGACAAAACTACCTGTATCCACTTAATCACCTTAATGATTATTACTGGAATTATTGGATGGTTTCACATTTATTGGCTTGAGAGACTACCATTTAAATAGCAGTGTTACTGAAATTTTTGGCTATGGACAGTAATTAGGTTTAGGAGAATAGAGTTGCCCTTGTTATGAGTGTAATTAACAAAATTAGCAATTTAATGACTATCATGTAATTACTAACCTAAGAGCTATCATTTTCGCTATCTTTTGTCTTTAACAATGTAACATAAAAGAGATATATTAGTCTGTGCTTCTTAGATCTTTAATTCAATCCAAAATGGGGAATTCAGTTGAGCTTCATGTCTATCTACACCCTAACCTTACTTACAAGGTTGTTCTGTAAACACTTTATGTTCACCTTAGACATAGGGATCATTGCCAGCCTTGTCCCAAAGTATCACCTCATGACTTGTAATACTCGCAACACTCTATAAGTTCCCTCACTTCTGATTATGCAGGAACCAACAAATAATAAAAAAGATATTTGCTTGTTTGAACTAGCTTTAAACACACTTTAAAATTTGTCTACAGTTTTGCAAATCATTGGATCAAGGTGTTAAAGTAGAAAAGACAAAGTTCTATGATTGATGATTTAAGAGAAACACATTCTTTTTTTTTTCCTCATATAACAGTAAGAGTTAAAACAACACAAGTGATGCTGTTTCTCCAGGGAGGCCCTACAGTTTGGCAGTCTTAGAGTCTTGGCAGCAAGTACAAAAGGAGACAATAATGCTGGCAGGAACAGAAAAGAAAGCAAATATACTTAAACTCTGAGGCTATCAGCTGTATTTCCCAAAGGGTGCAAAGCTTTTTAATACATACAGTCTGGTTCAAATGATTCCTATTTAATGTTCATGCTCTATTATTTTTATTTCATTGCTTTCCACTTTTCTCTCCCACTTCTCTTAATTTTCTTTCTTTCTTTTTTTTTTTTTTTCTGTACTAATCTTATTTTGTATTGCTAAGCAATTGTCTTAGCTGGTCATTGTTTTGGAGTCTTTCCAATTATTTTATTCTTGGACCACAAATCTTAGGTAAAAGTCAGACATGCAGAAAATAAATCCCAATGGCCTTTTAAGTCTTTCTGTTACATTGGGAAAAAATTAGAATGTGTTTCTCTTAAATCATCAATCATAGAACTTCGTCTTTTCTAATTTAACACCTTGATTCAATGATTTGCAAAACTGTAGACAAATTTCAAAGCGTGTTTAAAGCTAGTTCAGAAAAACAAGTATCTTTTTTATTATTTGTTGGTCCCTGAATTAATTTTTTAGAAAATACTACTAATTCAAATCTCAGCAATTAGGGGCTCAGAAGATAGCTCAGTGGAATACGTGCTCACCTGGCAAGTACAAAGTCATGAGCTCAATCCCTGGTACCATCAAAAAAAAAAAAAAAAAAATCAAATCAACCTCAGCAATCAGAATTTTTGCTACAAAGCAGTCACTGATAGCATGGTGACAATTTTAAGTAGCACATCATTTAATCTCATCTAAAAATGTATGAGCAACTGTTTCTCCTCAGTTATACCTTGAATGTTTGTTATGATTTCATGAGTAAGCTTGAGATTACCTTATACACTTTTGAAAACAAAAATATACATTATTCCATATTTTATTTTTTACTTTATGAATCTCATGACTTCGTTGTTAAAAATGCAGAAGAGAGCTGGCTATGGCAACACATGCTACCACCCCAGTACTGATGAGGCTGAGACAGAAAAATCAAGAATCAATATCAGCATGACTGAAAAAGAATCTGGAAGGGAAAATCAGTCTTAACTAGTGAAAATTCATAGTTATGGGAAATTCAATATGAATCAATACTTGCCTTCTGCATTTTTGTTTTTTATTTAGTATTCTAGAAAATGCAGAGTTTCATGTAATAATTATTTTCCTGAAGAAAGTTTTAATAAGTACCAAAAAATGAAACAGCTTAAATTTATTGTTTCTAGCAAAAGTGTGATCAAGGGAGTCATGAGTGTTACCTTGCATGGGCTCTTCTCTTGGCAACTCCAACAAGATCCACTCACTGGCCATTCTATCTTGCAAACAGAAAATGGGACAGAAATCATAATGTTTCAAACAACAAAGGTATAAGCTACTGAGAAACTATAAAGTACTGCTGTATATGCAGATTGTAGAGTTCTTAAAATAATTTTGACAGCATGCATGTCCTGTTTTGGAAAGAAAAGTGAAAGCATTGCATGTGTAATGCCTTTCACAAATGTTTTCAAAACTCTCTCATTTTGAGGTTTTATTATATATTATATATTGTATAATCACATTTCCTGCTATGCCTTTACAGCACTCATATTTTCAGCAGGAAGATCACATGTTTTCTAAAGTATATAAACATCTATTGACATTTGGCAGATAAGTTAGTTATATACCAGAAGCTCTTCTATCTGAAATGTTTTAATGTAATATTTAATTACACTGATAGTTTAATGAAATATTTACTTAGCATAAATTCTTTGAGAACAATCAACTTTTGTATAACAGAATTTTTAACTTTAGGGAAGGAACACACTGAGAAGCTAATGTTATTTGTAGTGCATATTATATGTTCTTTTACTCAAGAGAACATTTTATATGGTCAGATTTGCAATTACACAGCTTTGAAGAGCTCTTACTTTATCTTAGTTCTTGTATAAGCTTTTACTACACTAACTGGTAGGACGAACTTGTCCACAAAGATGTCAACTCTGCGTTCCTAAACATTATACCTAGTCTATTACAATGGGGAAAGCTGATAACATACAAATATTTCAAAACGTAGAAAAATGTTTAAAAATTGGGCCCTAGTTCAATCATCTATTTTAAAATAGATACATTTATTTTAAATAAATTTATTTATAAATAAATTTATTTTCTTATTAAATAAATAAATAGATAGATAAATAGATAAATTCTTCACCATAGTAATTAACTTACACTCTCTTGGTTTCTCATCGCATATGGAAAAAATTTCTTTTCTCTTTTTGAGAGAGGTCTCATTATGCAGTTCAGGCTGGCCTTGAGCTCACTTTGTAGCCCAGGCTGGTTTCAAACTCACAACCATCCCCCTGCTTCAACCTCCTGAGTACTGTGACAATAGGTGTGCGACATCACTCCTGGCTATGTAAGGAAGAATCTTAACTTAAACCAGATCATTTGAGGAGCAGTATTTCCTTTGGTAGAGAAAACAATGTTTTCAAACACTATATACATTAGAATTTATATGACTTCAAAACTATATTTTTCACTCAGTTTAAAATAAAAATTGAGACTTCCTCCAGCCTGCCTGAGGACTCCAGCTCATCTAAGGACTCCAGCCCCCCTGAGTACTCTGGCCCTCCTGAGACTTCCTCCAGCCTGCTGTGAGCACATCCTATCCAGCGTCAGGCCCACTGTGAGCACAGCCTATCCAGCAGCTAAGCTCACCATGTGAGTCAGACCTTCAGGCAGACACAAGGGCATCCTATCCAGTATCAAATCTACCACGTGAGTCAGACCTCCAGCCTGATACAAGCTTAGCCTATCCAGCAACGAGACCCACCAGGTAAGTGAGACCTCCCTCCCTGGGGCTAAAAGCACCTCACCTGACCCAGTAGGCCAGACTGAGCCACTAACCAGTGGGCACGCAGTCCTGAACTAACCAGTGGGCCAGACTGAGCCACTAACCAGTGGGCATGCAGTCCTGAACTGCTATACAGAATGATACAGAAAAGGAGCAAAATGCAATCTCAGGTCCCGAGCCCACCTATAACAGATACAGGAGACACTACCAAACAAGAAAATGGGAATCATGCAGATAAAAATCTCTGAATCCATAGTTTCTGAGGTAGACAGACAAGTGCAGAAATGTATAGAACAACTCATCAGAGATAATGTGTCAAGCAAAAAAAAAAAAAAAAAGTATGAACTAATAGACTCTGAAGTGCAAAAACAACTGCAGAAATGTACAGAGGAAACCAGGGCAGAAATAACAACTGAAGTTAAAACAGACATCTCTAAATTAATAGCATCTAAAGTAGAGGAACAGCTACAGAAAGGAAGAGAGGAGAACAGAACAGAAATAATCGCTGAACTAGAGAGAGAGAGAGGATAACTGCAATGAGAGATTTCAGTACTACTAAAGAAGACACTGATAAAAAATTAGAGGAGAATAGAAAAATGATGGACTCCCTGAGTGAGTGATATAGGAAAGAAATAGATCGCATGAAACAGTTTGAAAGAGACATATAAGAAAATAAAATCTAAATCACAAGCTGTCAAAACCATATGAACCAAAGTGAAGATAGAATCGCAGATCTTGAAGAAACCGTTGCAGCTAGTGAAAAGGTAAGAAAAGATCTCTTAAAAACAACCAGGATGCAGGAAAAAATAAGAACATCTGCAAGATGATGTAAAAATGAACAACATGATATTAATAGGAATGAACGAGAAAGAAGGAGTCAACACAAATGATATAAAAATAATATGGGCAGAAAAGATAGCAGAAAACTTCCTAAATTTGAGGAAATAATCAGACATTCAGGTAACTGAAGCCTACAGAACCCCAAATAACATCAAACCGACTAAAAACACGCCAAGACATATAATAGTCAAGATCCCAAAAATCCAGCAAAAGTATAATATACTAAAAGCTTCTAGAGAAAAGAAACAGATCACATTTAAAGGAAAGCCTATAAGAATAGTAGCAGATTTCTCCTCACAAACCATGAAGTCAAGAAGAGCATGGAGCAGAGTGCTTCAAGTCCTCCATGAAAACAAATTCCAGACCAGACTTCTACACCCAGCAAAAATCTCCTTCAAATATGAGGGAGAAATGAAATATTTCAATAAGGAACAACTACAGAATTTCATGATGTTAAAGCCAACCCTACAAGGTATATTAAAAAAAATTTTTAGAAAATGACCAAAATGACTCGAACTCAACAGATGTGAACAGAAAGAACCCATCAAGTAGGGCAACCAATTAAACACAGGAAAAAAAGAGGTAAACCATAGGAAAACTCATGTCAATCATCAGCCAATACATTTTAATTATAACCATCAATGTAAATGGATCCAATTCTCCAATTGAAAGAAATAGACGGGTAGAGTGGGTAAGGAAGGAAAATCCAACCATATGCTATATATAAGAAACACACTTAACTCATAAAGAAACTCATAGGCTAAAAATTAAAGGGTGAAAAACAATACTTCACGCTCCAGCACCTCAGAAGAAAGCAGCATAGCTGTCTTCTTTGCAGACACTGTAAACTTCAAACCAAGTTTGGAGAAATGATTTAAAGAAGGCCACCACATTCTGCTTAAGGGAAAACTTCAAGAAGGAGAGGTAACACTCATAAATACATATGCAACAAACATAGGACCACTGAGTTATATAAGACAAACCTTAATGGACATGAAAAATCTCATATCCAATACCACAATCTTAACAGGAGACTTCAATACTCCTTTATCCCAAAAAGATAGGTCAAGGAGACAAAAAGTTAGCAAAGAAGTGGCAGACCAGAACTGGAACCTGGAAGAACTTGACTTAGTGGACATACACAGAGTGTTCCACCCTACCACTTCGGAATACACATTTTTTTTTCAGCTGCACATAGGACATTTTCTAAAATAGACTATATATTATTCCACAGGTCATGCTTAAGTATATGCAAGAAAACAAAAATTATCCCATGCACACTATCTGACCACAGTGAAATGAAATTGAAAATAAATGACAACAGAAACCACAAGAACACCAGAAGTGGAAATTAAACAGCACCTTCCTCAGCAACCAGTGAAATTAAACAAGAAATTAAACAATATCTACAAACACAATTTACTGGAATATATGGGATGCAATGAAAGCAGTTCTTAGAGGGAAATTTATAGCCCTGAACTCACATATTAAGAAGACAGAACGGGAACAAATAAATACTCTAACGCAACACCTAAACAGTCTAGAAATGGAAGAGCAAATGAAATCCAAAGCCCAAAGATGGGAGGAAATTATAAAGATTGCAGCAGAAATCAATTCAATTGAGATAAAGAAAACAATACAAAGAATTAATGAATCCAAAAACTAGTTCTTTTAAAGATTAAATAAAATTGATAAACCCCTAGCTGACCGCAGCAAAAAGAGGAAAGAAATGACTCAAATTCAAGCAATAAGGAACGAGAAGGGTAAAATTACTACAGACCCCACAGAGATTCAGAGGATCATAAATAGCTACTTTGAGAATCTTTATTCTCACAGAATTGAAGACACAGAAGAAACAGATTCCTAAAAAAGTATAAATTACCAAAACTGAATCAAGAAGGTATAAGAACTCTCAGTAACTCAATAATAGCCAATGAAATACAAAATGTAATAAAAAAAAGTCTACCAATACCAACAAAGAAAACTACAGGACCTCATGGATTCACCAGTGAATTGTACAAGAAATTTATAGAAGACATAAGCCTAATACTTCTCAAAATCTTCAAGGAAATTTAAAAGGAAGCAATCCTCCCAAAATCATACCTAGAAGCAAGTATTACACTGCTGCCAAAACCAGAAAGAGACACAACCAAAAAAGAGAACTACAGACCAATTTCTCTGAGGAACATAGATGCAAAAATTCTCAATAAAATCCTCACCACTAGAATACAACAAATTATCAAGAAGATTATACACCATGACCAGATCATACATATGCATCCCAGGGATGCAAGGATGGTTCAATATACACAAATCTATAAATGTGATACACTATATCAATAGAGCCAAAGCCAAAAATCACATGATCGTTTCAATTGATGCAGAAAAGGCTTTTGACAAAGTCCAAAACTCATTCATGCTCAAAGTACTGCAAAAAATAGGGATAGAGGGCCTCTAACTCAACCTGATAAAAGCCATCTATGATAATCCAACAGCTAACATAATTCTCAATAGGGAAAAACTGAAGCCGTTTACTCTCAAATCTGGTACAAGACAAGGATATCCTCTACCACCACTCCTATTCAATATAGTTCTGGAATCATTAGCTAAAGCCATTAAACAAGAGATAGAAATAAAAGGAATAAAAATAGGTAAAGAAGTTAAATTGTCATTATTTGCAGATGACATGATAATTTCTTTGGAAGACCCCAAAAACTCCACCAACAAACTACTAGAATTAATGCACAAATTCAGTAGCATAGCACGTTACAAAGTCAACACACAAAAGTCAATAGCATTCCTCTATACAGATAACAAACACACTGAGAGAGAAATTAGAGAAACAATACCTTTTATGATAGCATCAAAGAAAATGAAATATTTAGGAATTAACATAACTAAAGAAGCAAAAGAGCTTTTCAATAAAAACTGTAATACGCTGAAAAAAAAGAGATCTTAGAGGATTTCAGAAAATGGAAGATATCCCCTGCTCATGGATAGGAAGAACCAACATTGTGAAGATGGTCATGTTCCCTAAACTGTTATACAAACTTACTGCAAATTCTATGAAAATGCCATCAACATACCTCACAGACCTGGAAAAGTCTTTCCTAAAATTTATTTGGAACCCAAAAGACTCAGAATTGCAAAAACAATTCTGGGTAACAAAGGTAAGGCAGGAGGCATTACAATTCCTGATCTAAAATTATACTACGGAGCTACCATGATAAAATCAGCATGGTATTGGAAAAAAATATATACCTGAGGATTAATGGAACTGATTAGAAGATGCAGAAGTAAATACAAATACACTGAGCCACCTTATTTTTGACAAAGGAGTCAAACATGCTTACTGTAAGAAAGATAGCCTCTTCAACAAATGATGCTGGAAAAACTGGCTCTCTACATGTCAAAAAGTAAAACTTGACCCAGGTCTATCACCATGCACTAAACTAAAATCAAAATAAACTAAATATCTAATATTAAAAGAGAAACACTAAACCTCCTAGAGGAGAAAGTTGGAGGAAATCTTAAAGATATCGGGATAGGCAAGAGTTAATGGACAAGAATCAAACTGCACATTTAACACTTGAAAGCACCAAAAAATGGGACCTTCTCCAGCTAAGAAGTTTTTGCACATCCAAAGAAATTACCAACAGAGTGAAAAGACAACCCACAAATTTTGAAAAAAATTTAACTAATAAGTACTCAGAAGAAGGTCTTCTATTTAGAATTTATAAAGAAGTAAAAAACCATTAGGGTCCCAAAATTCAAAGATCCAATCCAGAAATCGGCATCTCAGATGAACACACACTTCTCAGAGAAAGAAATTCAACAAGCCTATAAATCCATGAAGAAATGTTCCACATCGCTAGCCATTTGCAAAATGCAAATCAAAACAACACTTAGATACCAACTCAATCCAGAAGAATGGCAATCATAAAGAAATCAACCAACAATAAATGTTGGAGAGGCTGTGGGAAAAAAGGAATACTTCTCCACTGCTGGTGGGAATGCAGACTGGTGCAACCATTATGGAAAGCAGTGTGGAGATTCCTTTAAAAAGCTAGAACTGGAAATCCCATTCACTCCAGCTATCTCTCTATTGGGAATTTTTCCAGAACTGAAAACACCATTTCATAGTGATATCTGTACACCTATGTTTACAGCAGCACAATTTGTGATAGCTAAATCCTGGAAACAACCAAAATGCCCATCATCTGAAGAATGGTTGAAAATGATATAGTATTTTCATAAAATGGAATATTACTCAGCTATAAAGGATGATAAACTAGAAGACTTCATATACAAATGGATGTATCTTGAACGTATACTCACAAGTGAAATAAACCAGACCTACATATGCAAATATCGTATAGTCTCCCTAGTTTAAGGAGTCAAAAGAAGAAATAAATTAATAAATAAATATATTTTGGGTGGTACCAGGAATCAATCTCAGGACCTTGCTTGCGTTTTCTGCATTCTTAATGCCTATAATTTTTTTTAGAAGAGTGACTTAAATACAAAATGCATTTGGAAGAGTTAAAAAAATTAATATTTACTGAAAATGTTAATGTTTAATAGTTTGATAAGTCTTATATACCTATGTCTGTTGATCTGTACTGATTTGATGATGAAAATATGTAATGCAACCATTGTTAAATTCTTGTTTTGAAATTCTGTACTATATGTACTCTTACCTGTTACTGTTTTTTTTTTTCTATTTTTCTTTCTGCTATTTTTTACTCTTAAAAAATTAATAGGCAAATTCTGTTCATAAAACAATACATAAATGAAAAATAAAATAAAAATAGAGTGACACCTAAAAAATAAAATAAAATAAAATAAAATAAGATAAAAATTGACATAGCTTGCTAACCATAAAGTTGACCAGTTTCATCCCATAATAGAGGAATGTCCAACATACACCAAGCATTTTATTAGGTACTGAAGATCTGGGAATGAATGACTATAATTGGCTCATCTGAAAAACAATGCAGTCTAGTGGAGAAAGAAAAAGACCAAAAGCTATACTTCACTATACTTATTCCAGAATAAGGCATAAGTTTTATGCCAGTAAGCTCAGAAGGACAGAGACTACGTATTGATCAATTCAGAGGTACTTATGTATTTTCTCTTTCTTTTCAATGACCTTTCTTGGCTTTCATATAAATATAATTTAAATCCTCATATTTTAAAAATTGATGGTTTTTGTACTATTGCTCTATGGCATTTCATCAAGCAACCTATTCTATCCATAATATATAGTACATCGATCTACTGTATTCCCTTATCTACTAAATCCATCCTTGCATTAAAAAGATAAGAATGTTTTATTGCCTTCCTTTAATAAAATTTTCAGATGGATCACTTTTAAAACATTTTGTTCCCTACTGCTCTGATATCAATAGCATATCTTGGGTCACAAATGTAAATTAGTCTCTAAATCATGTTACTCAATGTTCTGAAATGATATATAGTTTTGAATTTGGTAAAACAACTCCAGTCTAAACTGCACAAGACTTGACACAGAGATAAAAGATGAATAAGCTTGCATATTTAATTTTGTTTCTATCAAAATTGTGATCAAGGAGCTCATAGGTATCATCTTTCATGAGTAGCACTCCAACAACACCCACTCACTGGCTGTTTTGTTTTATAGACAGGAAATTGACAAAAGTCATCATGTATAAAACAACAAAGGTATAAGCTAGTGAAAAACTAATCCACTGAGTTTTAATACTGGACACATGTAAATTGTTTAGAAACATTCTAAAAAGTTTAAGAGATTTGGAAAAGAGCACCTAAGATTTCTATTCTTTAACTACATTTGTACCTTTTCTAAATATCTCAATGGGCTTAAACTTAAAACACACAAACACAATTATAAGATTCGTTTTATCAAAAAATTTATAAAATAAAATAAAAATCACTTAATATTGTTGTAGTTAATCACAAAAGTGGAATAAAGAAAAACAATACATTTCAGATCAAATACAAATTTCATTCTATCACTTGCTTGTGACCTGGATATGTCACAAACTTCTCACAGCTTCTGTTTCTTTTCTGTGAAAGAATAAACACACAGGGAACAGAGTACTTTGGTTGTAGATGACCACTAGGGAAAATTATACAGAGTGCCAGGTGGCATACAGATGAACTGTAATAATTAGTACCTAAGCCGGGCGTGGTGGCTCACACCTGTAATCCCAGCACTCGGGAGGCTGAGGCAGGAGGATCGGTGAGAGTTTGAGAGCAGCCTGGGCTACAAAAGTGAGCTCAAGGTCAGCCACAACTGCATAGCTAGACTCTGTCTCAAAAAGACAAATAATAATAATAATAATAATAATAATAATAATAATAATAATTAGTACCTAATATTAATTTATTTTTAGAAAGCTATCTTAAGAGTTTATATTATTTAAGTTGTTCATGAAATTCTTGACAGTGTAAGGCAAATGTGAGTTCCAGTTTAATTTGTATTTATTTTTCCATGAATTTTAAATAGTTAACTAATATATCTATGACTTTACCTTTCAATAATAAATTCTTAAAGAAAGCTTAGCACAAGAGAACTTGATAGTGCATTCTACGACACAGCTGGCATAGCCTCCTTGTTCTTACAAGCCACTGGAAGGATTCTGCACCAAGACTACCAAGGAAGTCAACTGTTCAACCAGTCAAGGTCTAAAGTAATGCATGTTGAGAAGTGGGTGCAAAATACAGCATAAAATTCTCTGCTGAGATAGTCCAAGAAATAATCCTAGCTGGCATAAGGAAAAATAATCAAGAAAGTAAAACTAAACACAGATATTTTTGCAGCTCCCAATTCTTGGATTATAAAAATGGACTTTGAGATTCTATGAGGAAGAGCTATGGCAAAAGCTTAGGACTTTCAATATTGAGCTACATTTCCAGACAATTGTTTGTAAGTCAGATTCATTCATAAGTTAACACAGTGAGTGTTATATAGTATAACTGTGAAAATTTGCATCAAGAATGTTCGTAAGTAAGAGAGCCTGCTGGTAAGCACGAGGTCCAGGAGTTCAGTTTCTGGCACCAAAAAAAAAATAAATAAACAAAAATTAAAAAAAAGTAAAGGACTTGTACATGTATACATAGATTCATGCCTGCATATTCTTCATCTATACATGTATATATACACGTATTGTTCATGTCTGTATGCATGTATGAAATAAAAAACTGACTATAATAGTATAAAGTTCTGGACATAGACAAATACACCTAAAACTTGTGAGGTATTGCATTATTCTGTAAATGGTGAAATATTAATAAAAATTAGACTTTTGAAACTCCTAGAAAAAACATTTAAGTTAAAATAAATATATGTGGATAATGTAAAACTTCACGTTTCTACACACATGTACATTTTCTTTCTTTCTTTCTTTTTGAAAAGCAACTGCTTTAATGCTTTAGGCAATTTTACATAAAATCAGAAACCTATGCTCCATCCCTGTCCTGAGCACTGCTCATTGTGATTCCACAGAGCCATGCACAGCTGGACTCCAGTCATGGCAGCAGACGAGAGAGAGAAATAAATAGAAGATATGTAGATGATGATTGTCTTGGTTACTTTTTTCTCCTTCCTGGGACAAAATGCCAGACACCCAAAATTGAAGAAGGAAAGGTTTCTTTAGCTTGCAGCTAGTGGAGGTTTCAGTCCATACTCAGCAGACTCCAAGGCAGAGAGGCACAGGGCAGAGGGCAGAAGTTCATGGTGGCAGAGAACAGCAAAACAGTAAGAGAAAATGGGAGGAGTAGCAGCAGCAACGGCAGCGGAGAGAAAGTCTGGCTCCCTATGTTACATTCAGACCTGGCCCAGGCCAGGGGTAGCACTCACACCCGTAATCTCAGCAGCCCTTACACCCGTAGTCCCAAGACGGGATCATTAATTGATCACAGAGTCTAGAAAATTCACCCATTCACCCCATGACTTCATGAGGTTTTGGGGCAACAACTAGACAAACCATAACAATGACAGTGATGATCATAGTGACAGAGAGAGAGAGAGAGAGAGAGAGAGAGAGAGAGAGAGAGAGAGAGACAGAGAGAGAGAGAGACAGAGACAGAGACAGAGACAGAGACAGAGAGACAGAGAATTTTCCCTTAGAATTTTTGTGAGGTTAATAATTCTGTGTAATTGTTACACCCCACTTATTTTCAGGTGAGGAAATTAAAGCAAGAGACATCAAACAACATATTGAATTTCACAGTTAGTAAGAATTTTAACTTAAGAAACCACATATTTCCCAAACACCACAGTAGGCAATACAAACAGAGAAATTTTGGTAAAGGTAGCCACCAGAAAAACAGGTGATGAAGAGTAGGAAATATAGAAAGTAATTGGGAGTAAATTATACCATCTATTTCAAAGGAACCTATGAAATCACATGAAAGGAACAGCTTCGAACACCTAAAGCAGAAAACTTAGGAGCAGAAAGCTAATTTCACAGTATCAAACATGCAATTATTTTCATTTCTTCTTTCCTCTTTTCTTGGTTTAATATTTATTATTTAAGTAATTTAATACTAAAATAAGAGATTTATTACTTAAGTTCATAGGAACAAAATTCCCCTCTTCAGCTTTTCTTCATTTACCATAAAGCTTTAAAAAATAGAATGAGGTTAGGAAAATACTTAATTCATATTTGTTATAGTATTCTCTTATTCTTTCTTTGCTCTAAGAACTCACACTTCAAGTTGCAATTCATTACAATTTGCTGATTCTGGCCTCTGTGGGTGCACACCTCAGGCACAAAAAGAACCAAGCCCTTGCCCTTAGAAGCTCAGAAAAGTCCATGGATTAGTGGTACTCTTTCTTTGTAACCATTCTCCTTTGCCAAACCAATTAAGTAAACAAGCTGTAGCTTAAATTCTAAAAGTAAAAATATGCATTACAGTTTCCCAATTTTTTGTACATATATATATGGAAATACTGTAAGAATTTAAATATAACAAGACTTCGACATTGGTGGCATAAATGTGATTGGTTACTTAATGTTTAGGAATCTTCTTTATGCACAAAAGTGAACTAAAGGATCTAGCAAGCTAGCATAAATAGTATCCTGTCCCTGGCAAACTGGACATTTGTCATATGGATTCCAGAATAAGCATATCTGGTTGGCAGTTCTTACACTCATGATATAAAAATTGTGTCATTCCTTGCAGAGTTTTGAAGTACAGAGAAAATTAGAAAAATTACTACAATCTTACAAAGATAACCACTACAAGTAAAGAACTAATGACAATCAATGTTTTGAAATATGTAATTTCTTTCAAGAAACCATGACTAAGGACAAAAAATATAACTTCTAAAGTTACGAGATTGAAGAGCCTAGATAAATACTTTCATGCAAGTCTTTAGATATTTCAACTTCAAAGTTCTACTAGTGCTATGTAGACATGAAGACGTTAAGAAGTCTTCTGGAAAATTGTATGTAACAGTATAGTTACTGTGATGAAGAGAACAGGTATCCACTAGGAATTTTCTAATAAAAAGATTTGATCATACAGCTATGACAGTGAGTGCCTATAATCTCAGCACTGGGGAAGGCTGAGGCAGGAGGATTGCTGTGAGTTCAAAGCCAGTCTGAGCTACATAAACAGGTTCAAGGTGCACTACACAGTGAGATCCTATCTCAAATTTAAAAAAAGAAAGCAAGGGAGGGAGGAATGCAAGTAAGCAAGAATAGAAGGAAAGAAAGAAAGCTTGACCAAATTCTAATAGGAATATCAGCCAAGTCATCATGTCTTCATAGATTTCCTCTTTTTGTGAATTCACAAAATGGAAACAAAACTAATATGCTCATCAGCCAATACCTAGATTCCCAAATCTTACCTCCAGATGCTGTCACGAAGAATTACTTCGACCTAAAAATACTCTGATCTTAAGATCAGTTTAGATATTTCTTCCTCTAGAAATACTTCCTTGAAACTTCCAGGCATTGAAAATGTACAGAAGTTTTGTACCAAAACTATGCTATCTATGCCAGAATACATGAAAGAATCTTAATATTTAGAGTTTTTAATATGATAAGAACCTGCATTTCTCCTATCATAGTACTTACATTGCAATGCACTCAATCAATTTATTTAATATTTCTCATTTATTAATGTTATAAATACATCAAGGTTGATTATCATGTTTTATTTTTCATTTTTGGTATCTAAAGAATTAGTATAAGAGTGGAAAACAATGAAAACTCCATAATACGTGGAAGGAAGTGATAATTGTACTCAAAGAGCACAGACAAAAAAAAAAAAGCAAAGGGTAAAGTTGTGACTCATGAAAAAGCAGAGTTTGAAGAACATCATAAAAATAAGGATAAGTCAATCAAAGCACCAAAAATCAAGGGACAAGAAGTGATGTGTCATATAAACAAAGCATTTAAAGGACACTCTGTAAAACGTGAGAAAGAGAAGCAAATCCTGCTAGTAGGCAGGCAACATTTGCCATAAAGTAAATTCATAAGCAAAATGAACATTTTACCAATAGCTTTTCCATGAAATTTTAAATTTATTTAATGAATTCATCTATCTTATAAGAGAAGGCATAAAATAAAAATACTTGCATATTTACAACCTCCAAAGGAAAAACATCAAAAAATAAAACAAAAATAAAGCTATATAATATTCAAATACACAATTCCAGAAAATTTTTGGAGTTTCCCTACTGAAATTAGAAGAATCATGACCTAGAGTGACTGACGTTAAGCTCTGTACTGGTTAAGGTACTATACTAGACAATAGAAAAAGAATAAGATACAATTCTTAAAAATGCTGCAATCAGCTGATTTCAATTTCACAATCATTGTCTTTTCATAATTTCCCCAGAAATTGTATAAGTTGTTTCTCAAGTAAGCTTATAGAAACAATGTTTCTAGAATTATATCTCATAGGTATAAGGTAGCTTGTCTAGCTAATAGGGCCCGAGTTTATATTTTCATTTCTTATTTATCTTCTAGATATTGCCCAATACTTTTCTGTTACCATCTGCTAAAAATGTTCTGCACATATTCTTACTTTCTTAGTATCATATTTCTCTCTCCCCTCCCCTCACAGCCCTCTTATCCACCTCCGTCTCCTTCTCTTTCAATAATCCTATTAGAGTAGAATGCCCCACTTGCAGGTTTCACACTCTTCAGTTTTGACTTGTTTGGGCTCATTCTGACTATTCTCCTCTAACTTCATATTTCTTCTTGGATTTTGATACAAATGGTAGTCTCATTTGTATCTAATACACTGTTGAACACTTACTCCAAATTTAACTGTATTTTCAGACGTAAAATGTCAATTTTGTATATCTTCTGATTCTCTAAGTTTGCTTTTTCTGCCCTCCAATACAGGAAGCTCACTGTTTCAGGATCTCGGCTTCCAGCTCTGGAACCCCATGAGTCTTCTACTTGCTTGTTTCATCTGGGTTTGCTCAAGTGCTTCTCTAGGATGTGCTTATTAACTTGAGCCCTTTCAATTATATTTCAAGCATTGTATTGGCAAAACTAACTGTGTACATATGTCACCTGGGGCCTCTGACAATGTCCACTTCTTCCAGAGTGATTTATCTTTTGCTTCTGTCAATTTTCTTTAAACACAAAATTATCTTTGCCTCTCCTCAGAAATTGAAATGTCCCAAGATTGTCATGTACCAGGTTGGTTGGACCTTGACTTTCTGGTCCTTGATTATTGTCTCTGGCTGAAAGGAACCTAACAGACACTCTGGGTCATTAATATCTGCCTTTTCCCTGTTGCTCTCTTTCTTTTAACTGAAAGTATAACATTGTACATAGCAACACTTTCAATCAGTGCATAGGTGTTCATATCAAAACATTGGTCTTCCTCTCATGTAGCTGTTCAGTTGTCTAATGTTTCCTGGATATATGATATGATATGATATGATATGATATGATATGATATGATATGATATGATATGATATATGACATGATATATGATATGATATCTTATGTATATATATTTTACCTTAAATGTCAAGGAAACCTTCTGATTTACATCCTCAGCTCTTTTACTTTTTATTTTGAAGCAAGGTCTTCCTGATATCACTAAGTTCCCCAAGCTGGGCTAGATCTAGTTATCCTCCTGCCAGCATCTTCCAGACTGCCAAGATAATTGGCATGTACCACCATGATTTGCTTTGAGATTTTATTTTATAAATGTTCAATGCAATAAAAAGTGCCATAGGCAATACATGACTTAATCAAAATAAAATAGCCTAGAAACAAAAAACTATGTCAGGACTTCTCAATTCTAAAGGCTTGTTGATTAAGCTTCATCTATTTGTCTGTCTCACCTAAATCCTTTAAACCACCAGGTGCTCTACTGTGACCTTGGAGGGCTGTTTCCCCAGGGAGCTTACTTTGTAGTGGGAGATATTGGTGATGACAAATGAATTAATTTATTTTAAATTATATTTTTAGTGAGTTCTGTGACAGAAATGAAGATAATGAGGTGGTTAAGGTTGAAGTGACCACTGCCTTTTAGTAGATGGGAGGGGCATAAAAGGCTTCAGAGAACATGGCACTGAGCTCAGTCTCAGAGAATAGGAAGCTGCTCACGGTGAGCAGGAGGAAGATCATTACGTGCAGAAGGAAAAAGGTTTTACAAACCAGTGATATGTTTGAGAAACTAAAGGAGGCCAGTGTACTGTACTCTGGAATAAGAGGAGAATGTTCTAAATTAAATCCAATAAAGTGAGAATAAGGCCTAATTCAATGACTCTACTCATGTGAAAATTTTGAATTTTGTAGGGTATAGGAATTGGTAGAAAGGGCTTAAACCAGAAAGTAGCTGTAACTTATACTTTTTTTTTTTTTTTTTTTTTTTGTGGAACCTGAGATTAAACTCAGGCCCTTGTGCTTGCCAGGCAAGCACTTATTCTACTGAGCTATCTTCCCAACTCCTGTAATTTATATTTCTAAGAGTAAAATTGTTTCTATAAAACAGTAGTAGTTCTTGATACTGTTTAATTATGCTGAATGTGTAAGTTACACATGAACATGGAAAATTTTGAGAATAAAAGGCAATTTTAATATAGCTTATAGCTAAACTAGCACTGTTCCTAGTATATCAGTTTGTTTTGCCACCTTTCATATAACGAAGTGGATCTGAACAAAACATTTCTAAGTGAAGAATTCCATGCTGCAGTTCTATGCATCTTGCAGTTTCCCTTGCATTCAGATAGAATGCAGTCATTTGGTAGCTAACTGATCTAAAAGGGTCCCTGGATCACTCCAGATTCCTCCTCTTGCTGGATGAGCCTGTAGTGCAGGAGTACACCTGTCACTGGTCCCATTGCGCATCAAGGATGGTAAAGCCACAGGGATCTTCAAGAACACAATTCAAAGTTACAGGCTTCTTGAGCTGTGGCCTTACATGTTTCATGTGTGAAAGAAAGTCACAAGGTCATCTCCAGAGTTAAAGGCTGAGGAACAAATTTGAATCCCACAGCACTTTAGCTATGCTTGCAATCTACAGCACCAGCATGTAAGATTGTACATTTAAATGCTTACTCTGCACTCATTAAAATAAGCAAAATGGGAGTGTTTACACCTCCTTTCCAGAACCATAAAACATAGCCTGTGCTACTACTTTCTGATTTTAAAAGTGGCTGTTAGAATTACAAAAATAATGTTGTACCCACCACACCCCTGGGAGCACTGAACCTTCGATGGAGTCCAGGTGTGGGGCAAATGTCTACAATCCCAGCATGCGGAGGGAAGGAAGGATGGTGATCAGGAGGATCACTAGGCATTTGTGCTTTGTAGTAAGACATTGTACAAAACAAAGAAAGAATTACAAAAATATTTTAAGAAGTCAGATCAAAAAACCTCAAAATATTAAAAGTCAAAAGAATTTCACGTTCTGTGACTATGTTCATCCTTTTAGTTCTTTAAATTTAGAAAACACTATTAGCATAAAATGTGCATCTTCTTTGATTCTTTAGAAAGAAGTATTTGTCTTCATTTCTATGTTCTGTATCCTATTCTGACATTTCATGGGCATTAATATTTTTATCCTGCCTAAGCTGTAGTATGTAGTGCCATTCACGTTACCAATCAAGTGAGCTAAAGTCACTAGTAGGGTCCCACTCAGAAGGATGTAAACGACTCCCTACAAGTCCTACTCCTGCATATCCTACTACATGCGTTTATTCTGCCACAAGAAGGACAACGCATTCATTTGCCAAGCTATTCAAGTACTTTCACAACTAGTATAGCAGAGCTTAGTCATATGTGTATTATTCCTAATTAGATAAAATTTTATTAAAAGGTTGTCTTAGTTACTCTTCTCTCATTGCTGGGATGAAATCCTGACACTCAAAATGGGGGAAGGAAAGATTTATTTAGCTCCCAAGTACAGGAGGTATCATAGTTCAAAACAGCCCAAATTATGTGTAAGACATTGGAGCATTATTTGCTTAGGAAAAAAGGGTCAGTGCCTCTGCCTTATCCAAACATCTCTCTGGCTGAGGAGTCTTCAGTCACAGACAGTGCTGCCCCATGCTACAGGGCCTGGAGGAAAGGCTGGGGTACTGCCATGTCCAGGATGATGGGCTGCACACCTCTGAGGGAGGCCACAGTCCTGGGGGGAGGTGGGGCATGTGCTGCCAGTTTAATGCTTCACACCTCTCTGGCCCCACCCCTTAAGCCCTGCCCCAGCCCTCTGGCCCTGCCCCTCGAGCCACTTGCTTCTCCCTCAGCTGCGTCAACTCCATGACTTGCATGAGGCTTTTGGGGAACAACTAGACATAAACCATATCAAAATTATTAATATTGAAATATTCATAATCAGTATGGATAATCAGAACATACTTTTTTATAGTGACTTTTTCTTAAAAGGCTTTCAAAATTATTAGCACATATGTTATATATTTATATATCTGTTTTCTATCTTTGGTCATTTTTTCATGTATTTTAAGTGATGATTTCATTCTTATATTTCTCCCACAACTGCTTTTAAAAGATAATTTCTAAAAATATTGCTCATGTACCTTTATTTTCTACTGAGAGTCATCTCCATCACTTCCCTGCATATGTGGCGCCACAAAGTCAAAGGAACAAAAGTGTTTCTGGCTCGTGCTCACTACAACACCTCTAAGCTCCTACTTGATGTGAAGACCAAAGATGAGGTGAGAAGGGAAAAGGCAGGGCCATTGTCCCCAATTACCATGAGTTTAGAAGCTTAGGCCTGTGTTTTACCAAAGTGCAGAGAGGTGAACGTTAAAAGCAGACTACACTGCAAATCTGTCCGCGCTAGCTCCCTGTGGTAGAGATAAGACAAGGCCCGAGGTGACGATCCCCAGAAGAGAACTGATGAGTTTCAGCAACATTCGCACAGGACTGTTGTTTCTAGTGTTCTATTTAAATGATTTTGTAACAATGGTGGTACAAAAACAAATGAACAAAAAATGCCTCGATAAACTGATTTATGTATTTCTAACAGAATTCCGGTTGTGTCAAGAACCTCACATTAAAATCTTATGGTACATCTATCCTCAGTCTACCTCCACAGAGTAACCTAAAGCTTCACCTTGCAGTATTAAACGATTAAGATCAGTTGTCTACATTAATCAAATGACATGAGAAACAGCCGAATTCTACTTTGTGCTCTGCAGAGACATACACTGACAAAGCAAAGGGATTTTAATGAGAAGACTTAATTAAGACACATCATCTTTAGAATTACAACTCTTTATTTCTGAGAAAATCACTGCCAAACTTAGCTCAACTGAGCTAATTAGCAAAGACTGGGAATTCAAAACACCAGACTGTTAGGCAGAAGTATATTAAAGAGCAACTTCACAAGAATACCTGCCCAAACAGTGTATTATTAAGACTGATCAGAGAACAGAGACGTTTGTCGATTTTGGCAGATTTGGGGCTTTAAATGATCCCTGGCTAGATCTTCCACTAAGAACAACATTCTTTAAACATCCTGCCACCTGGGAAACACAAGAACACCAGAAACAAGAATCTTAATATGTCCTATGGCTATCAGACCAATTTTTGAATAGCTCAATAGCCTAATTAGAAGCATTGTGTTAAACTGAGCCAAATCCAACCCTCGGAGGTTTTATTGATTGCGTCAAGCTTGCTTCCTGAAATTATTTAGATTAAGCCTAGTGCACCTGGCCCAGTCATTGTCATGCTTTCTAGTCTTCTTCCATAAACCAGATTTTCTACTGTTTTTCTTCTTGATTACTCTAATAACTAAATCAAGTGCTGTTTCAGTCAGTTTTCTGAAAGAAATCTAGCTACTCACCTTAAACTGGGGTGTCTCAAAATGTGATCTGTTCAGTTTGCCTATAATTCTCTAGAATTTAAGCTTTAGTAATAAGTGCCCAAGTTTGCATTAAAAATTTGCCAGATGAAGAGTGCTGTTGTTTGGTTTCAAACTTGTAGTCTAAAAACATTCCTACATATTTTGATGAGCAGCTGCCATGACAGATCCCTCTGTGTGTTCTTTCATTGTTTGCTTATTTATTTATTTTGTCATTTGCTTTCTAAATCTCAAAAATCATCCTTATTGAACAAATGTTCTCTTACATTAAAATTACAAAATACAAAAGGTTAAACGAGGGCCGGCTGGACAGCTCAGCAGAGTGAAGCACAGATGCAGGGGTCAGGGGTCCCCTCACTGCTGTGTCCCCTCAGAGTGCACTGAGGAGATTGAGGCCGAACGTGGTGTGCCTATAATCCTAGTGTTTGGGAGGCTGAAAACAGGAAGATCGCTATGAGTCCCATCTACGCAGGGAAACCCCATAAACTTTGTAAACCCTGTGCTAAATTAAAATAAATAAATAAATAAATAAATAAATAAATAAATAAATAAATAAATAAAAAGTTAAACGAAATGAACCAAATAAGCCATCTGGAGATGATCAGTTTTTATTTCAGTGTAAACTTTGGTACAAACTTTCACATCTTTCTTCCCAGGCACACCTGTACCGGCTGTTGGACTTCTCTGCACACACAAGACGTAATGTTGTGTACTCATATGTCTATCCTTTTCCTAGGCTGCTCTTCGTAATTCTTTCGGTGTTACAAAACGTGTCTGCTTTTCCATCTCAAACGGTTTCAGAGCGTTTCAGTTTTAGATGTCTCATTGTTGTTCTTACCGTACTTATGTAACAAAGCACTTCACAAGGGAGTAACTTATGACATTTATTTTGCTCACAAATCTGTAGCTTGGAAGAGTTCAACTATTTGATTGTACTCTACTTACAATCAGCTGCAGTGGCTGAAGGTAGGGGGAAGGAAGAATCTGACAGTCCCCTCCCCTGAATGGCAGGCAGGCACCCACAGGTGGCAGGGCTTTGAGCTGATGCTTTTTGCTAGAACACTTCCCGTGATCTTGGCATGGGATGCAGGCTTCTTTACAGTGCAAAAGCTGGGTTTCACAAGAGAAAACCCTAAAACTGGAAAGTGTGATGAAAATTTTGTTTGTTGCATTCATACGACTTATTTTGAAAGTGAATCAATGTATTTCACCATATTGCATGGACTGAGACAACCACAAGTTTCAAGAGGAATAAGGAAAGAATGTTATATGCTCTATATAGACAATTAAATCACTCATATAGAATATATTGGCTTTTTTAATGTTAATATTTTAATATTATGACATATGTGACAACCAAATCCCATCTAAAAAATGAGACTAAAAAAGATCATGTGTCCCTAAAAGTATTATTATGGCAAATTTTATCAAAATAGTATAATCATAGTCATAACTCATTTATGCTATTCAATGTTGTTTAAAATTTTCACCATTAAAAAATCAAAACATTCTCAAATTATGTTATTCACATATCCCTGTATGAATGTGTCAAAATAGAGTTCATTATTGTGTATAATTTATATGAAGCAATAAAAATGTTTTAAGTAAGGCTTTGTTGGTGGCTCTGCAGTGTAAGAGCCTGCCTGGCAAACTAGGGCCTGAGTTCCAACCCTGGGGTACTGGATACCATGTCAGTACAGAACCCCAGCTGTGCAGTGCTGGCCACTGAAACTGGGTGTTGTAGTGTACACCTGTAATCCCAGCACTGGGAGAATGAGACTATGAGTCCAAGGATCACTATGAGTCTGAGCTAGATAGCAAGACCTTGTATTAAATGAATAAATATATAAATAAATTTTAAAAAAATTTAAAGTCTCAAGTAGGTATTTCTGAGAACTTACAATGATTTATTAAGATGTGTTTTGAGAGCAAAGATTCCTGCAAACGTTTTAAGGATTTTAAAGGATTTTGGCAAACTGCTGTTCATGAACACCATGAAAATTTAGACCCGAATCTGAAAGGAAAGCACACTGAGTTTCCAGTGTATATCATTATCTCATATTTTAATTTATTTTATTATTTGCACACTTAAACATTTTATAAGAGCTTCTTTTCAATCTGCATTTCTTTAGAAAGTGCTCTGACTCAGTGTTCATTGCTTGCTCTGAGATATGTATCTATCTTCTTCAAACTCCTGAATTCACTTCCTGAGTATTTTATTATTAAGATTCATATTGTGAATAAAATTCTTTTACACTGTATGCTACGTTTGTTTCCTGATAATACACAGGCAAACTCTTAGCTTTTTGTCTTAATAATTGTTTTTGTTTTGTTTTGTTTTGTATAGTTTTGATTTTTTGGTCCAGGATTCTAGCTCAGTGACATAACTCCATCCTGAATTCAGTTCCCAGCACTAAATAAATAAACAAACAAATAAATCCTCCCCTCTCCTCCCCAGGCTTCCTGAATTGTTCTCAGTTTAACTTTTTGAATTTGGAATGCTATGTGTTCTATACAGACAATCAAATCAGCAGTGTAGAAGATAATATTGGGTTTTCTTAATGCAAATATTTCAATATTATGGCAGATATCATGTGACACTGTTTAAAACATACACGTTAGATCTTAAGCAATGCTAAGTAATAATAGAAAACAATGTGATTTACCTTTATTTTTTAAATACATGGCATTGTGAGAATACAGCTAGAGATTCATCTGACTACACGTGCAAGATGAAAATTATTTTTCTAGAGCTGGTGAGATAGCTCAGCAATCGAAAGTACCTGCTTAAGCCAGCTTAGGCAAAGTGCAGGGACCACAGTTCCATCCTGGGCTCCACATGCTGTGCCATGCCTGCCCCGGGAGTGGGTTGAGCCAGCCACAAAAAAAAAAAAAAAAAAAAAAAAAAAAAAAAAAAAAAAAAAAAAAAAAAAAATTTCTACAGTCAGTTTCCGCTTAGTTTTCCCTTTTAGTCTCAGATTCTTACTTATAAATGCCTTTTTAACTTTTTCAGATATAATTCATGTGCCACAAATTCAACATTTTAAAGGGTACAATTTAATAGATTTTTATTATAGTCACAAAATTTTCAACTTATTGCCTTTAATTCCAAACCACTGGGTAAAGCCAAAAATTAAAATTCAGTTGTAATCACTTTCAATCCCCACTCTCCCCACCCCTAGGAACTGCTGACTCACTTTCTGTCTCCATGAATTTGCCTATTTTAATGTTTCATATAAATACATTTCACCTAAATCCTTTTTATTTCAACCATTATTTCCGACTTCAGAAATCTTTTTGGATTCTGCTTCTATTACAAATTATATTAGTTATTAATTTTGTAATGCTAGATGAATGTAGATCAGTTTTATACAGATGATTCTGTGTCTTAAATTAGTAATAAATTTCAAATAGATTATTAAATATTGGGTTAACTCATCTAAAACTATACTCTTCTTTAGAGCAATCTTGTCTGCTCATCTCTATTTCATTATCAGGTACTAAAAACATAAAATAAGTAAGGAAATGTAATGTGTACTACAACTATACTACTCAACCTGACAAAAACTTATATTAGGGCCTTTGGACTAGGTTTATTCTAGATCACTACCTCCTACCTCAAGCTAATCAGTGTGCACCTCTCTGTATGTGAATAAAATATCCTGTCCTTAATGCAACCCAAGCCCCACAAAGCTTTTAAAAGAATATCAAATTATTCCCTAAATTCTGCTATTCTAATACATCTAAAATATCACAATGAGGCAACTATTAAATCTGTGCCGTAATGTCTGCTTTATGAGCACAACAGCCTGGCTGGAGAAATAACAAAATGAGGACAGCATAATCTGCAGTGCGTCTTGAGCTGCACTTTAAGGAAACTTCCATAATGAATTTGATTATAATCAATAATTTGATTTAGCATTCCTCCCACAAATATTTTTGAACATCACTACAAGTTATCATGAAAGACTGTCATGAGCTAATAACACATGTGATATGAGGATTTCACAAGTATCTATTTTAGGAATTCATAATTAAGGTGGTCACAGGATCATTAACATTTTTGAAATCTTCAGGCCATGCATATGCAAATCTTCAAATGTATAAACAAGGACACCTTTACTTTAGATGAGGTTAATGAATGTTTCATAGCCTCCTGAGCAGCATAAGTTCTCAGTGACAGTCTTCTCTCCAATCTTAATGCTTACCTGTGGGACATTGCAGTAATTACTTATTTAAAGTTTTGTCTCTCATCATTTAATTAATGAGAACAGAAGTGAAGCCTGAATAAATTCCATTTCTGAGAAAATGTCGAGATGGAATAACCACAAATAAATGTTTTTAAAATCTCACTTAAAAGCAACTTCTTGATTCTTAACAGATCTATCTTCATATTTACAGAAATATATTAATACAAAAAACCTCTGACAGTTCAAACATTTTATATTCTATTTATTAATATGATGATGGGAATGCTACAAAATTAAAATAAATCCTTAAAATATTCAATTCTAGGATGTGTCGACAGTCTTTTTGCCTTGAGCCTTGGAATGAATATTCACAGGCATCAGTAATGATGTAGGGCGAATCCCTTCCCACTAAGGACTGAGGTGCTAAAGTAGCTGAAAGACTCTAACTCTCATTCTGATGCTGCCACTCTAGGACACTATAGCCACTTCATTTATTCACTCGACAGAATTTTAGGAAATTTTTTCCTCTTATGCATTCTGTTAAACAATGGGATACAGATAGTAGCTAATAAAACAATACTCATCAAAATTCTTGATTTCACAAAGCATCCATTCCAGTCACTTAAACTATATTCAAGTCATTTGTCTTCTTGTCAAAATAGTTAATTTCTTTTGTCTTACATGTTCTTATTCCTGTGTGGGTGTGGGTGTGTACCAGCGATCAAAAATTTTAAAAATGATTTCTAATACATTGTTAAAAACTGAAACTACATAACAAAATAGGTCTGTTAATAAAGTTCTCAGTAATGATTATCAGCTAACCTAACTTACACATACCAAGTTGCAAAATCTCCATATGCTCACTAATAATTGGTTCTTGAAGCAATGAACATTTTTTATTCTTATAGTATGTCAAATATCACCAGTTTTCTTGTTGAACAGTATAGGTTTCCACCCCACTATCAGGAGCTCTTTAAGATTCATTCAATAATTTAGAGCCCCCCAACCAGTTGGATTGCCTTACAAATATGAGTATAAGGGAACAGCAGGTCCATCCAGCTTTAGAGAAGTTCAGAAAAAGCCATGGGAGCCTAGCACACCTAGCTTGTGGTCTCGGAAATCAACCTACTCATCCACTCAATTTCACATTCTGTATGCTATGCCATTACCTCTCAGGATGTAAAAGAAAGTGGGAAGTATTGCTCTCCTGACTGCATTGTAAGTTCAGATGTATAAATATTACAGTGTAACTAAGGAAATTTTTTAAAAAGAAAATAATTAGGCAATAGTCATGGACAATTTTTTAAGAACCCTTTAGGTTATCAAAACTAAGTTCATACTATCTGTATAAAATTAGGGGAAAAAATAGACCTTAGACTGTTTAAGAGAGTATAAGGACACAAATGAATATAACATCTAATACTAAGTCAAGTAAGGGCCTCTCTCATCAAAGCCCTAAGTGGAGGGTATATATTCATCATTTCAGCTTATGAGGCAACTTACCCTTAATTACCCTTTGTTTAGTATGTTTATCATTATAATTGCCAAGTCAAACTCCAGTGATATGTTCAGGGAGGGTTTCATTTCAGTATTTTTTTCTTTTTACTTATGTAGAAGTAAATAAATTAGATCAAAATCTCAATACGTATGAGTAATCTTCGTGCAACTCTTTAAGGTTCTAAAAATTGATGTCACAGCTGCAATAACTTTGGTCTCTGTATCTATCATCAGCCCCTGACGCCCATCATTTCCAAAGCGTTCTTTGCCTCTGCACTACATTTAAAGTGATCTCTTTTGCTTAAATAAATGATTTGCGTGGAAGGAGGACTGTGTAACCTAACCTAATCGCAAATTGTTTTACAAGGCATTACATTATGTTTTTAAGTGGATTTTCCTTAAATTTAAGTGATGGGGCTGTGGAAATACCTTAGCAGTCTAAGAGTTTGCGGGGAAGAGCAAGGACCCCAGGTTTGATCCCTGTTACCGCATGCTGTGCTGGCGCCCTGCCGAGCTGGCTACTGAAACCAGCTCTTGGGAGGCTATAAACAGGCAGATCACTACAGGTCTGATCTAGTAGTAAGGCCCTGAACACCCTATAGCCCCTTCCCTAGAATATTAAATAAATAAATAATAATAATAAAAGAAATTTAATTTATATGGTAATAAACTCAAATTTCCTTGAAAGAGCATTCTTAACCTGGACTTAGCCTCTGTAGTTTTCCCTTGTCTGTCAAGTTCAAATAATTCTCAACTACTTACTGTTCTCCCAAATACTGGCGCATCAAATGCTGGTACCTCAGAACAAGTCTTTCTTACCCGGTATGAAGACTTACACCTCGCTGTTTTCCCAGTGTCTCAAGCACTTGTAGGCAGCCTTTCAAAAGGTCACTGAATCTGAGGAGTGCTGACGCTGTCTGACTGGGAGAGATGGTCACCACTGGGCCCTGACCTGGGAGCGCGTATCTCCCTGCTGGCTTCCTTCTGCTCTGCTCCCTGGCTGCCACTACTAAACCCCCTTTCCTCCACTGCAGGTCTCCCCGCTCTGCTTCTGCACTGAACCCAGTCCACTAAGGCCTGAAATCCTGACAGGAAGGACAGACATCAAAACAAATTTGTTCATCTTGAAGTTTCAGGCATTGGTTCTCACTACAAAAATGGGCCTAAGCCAAGCAGTACTGTCCCCTAACCTCGCGATATTCCTCATCCTTCACTTCTCAAACACTCAAAATAGTTTACAACCACTCTTATAACATAGCTCACCTACTAAATTAGGCTCGCTTTCAGTATAAATAATATGGGCTGTATTTTATCAACCAGAAAAAGCCTCAGATAATATTAGGTACAGAATATTTATTAAAGGAAAATTTTTCCTGGGCTTTCTATTTCAGTATTTTTGAAGCTTTGTAAATCAAGTTGTAAAGATCCTATAGCAATATGTGACAGCAACTTTGAAAAAAATATTTTCAGCCCCTTACACAAATCAGTAACATTCTCGCTCTGTCTGTTGAAGAAAAAAATTTGTAATTATAGCCCCTATATGCAAAATCTTCTTTTCATTTTGGCAGTGACTACAGAGCAGGCAAGGTGCTAGGGAATAAGAATTTAAAAATGGACAGGAAATTTTTGTTGCTGTTGTTGTTGTTGTTGTTTGTCTTTTTTGAGACAGGGTCTCGCTGTGCAGCTCAGGCTGGCCTTGAGCTCACTTTTGTGGCCCAGGGTGGTCTCGAACTTGCACTGATCCTCCTGCCTCAGCCTCCCAAGTGCTGGGATTACAGGCGTGCACCACCACGCCAAGCTTTGGACAGGAAATGTTGCTAGAACTTAATGTCCTAAGTGTATCAGAGAAGCGAGACCTGCTGGTATCTGCCTATACTGCCAGCACTCTGGGATACTGATACAGAAAAATCACAAGTTCAAGCCAGCTAGAGCATCCTAATAATGTAAAGAGATTCTGTCTCAAAATAAATATTAAAATGGTCTGGAAAATAGCTCAATGCAAAGGCCCTGTATTCAAATACAGTACTGTAATATTTGTCATTATAAAAGATGCCTACCAGAATGTCATTGAAATATTTATGAAAATAAGGAAAAAAACTATTATTTCAACCTTACCAGATGTTAACACAGAGGCTGGAGTAACAGCTCAGCAGCATAAGTGCCTTCCTGGCAAGTGCAAGGTCCTGAATATGATCCGTGGTACAAAAAAAAAAAAAAAAAAAAATGTCAATTGTTAATGCTAACAAAAATCTGTATCAGTGACTGGATGGAAATGACAGTAAATGTACATTTCCTAGGTTTCATTTAGTGTTATGCCTTGCCTTTGCTTTATGAAAGAGTGTAGCCAGAAATAAAGCAGCACATGCTTTCAGATTCTGAATATTTTAAGCCTAAATTCTATACCTGCCTGTCACAGCAAAGCTATCTGTAAAGGGAATTCCTATGGCAACCAACTTAAACCTTTGCTTGTATAGGTAAAATCAGCATAAAGAGAGCTCATTTTGTTCTATTTCAGAAAAAGTGTCAGTATTCCTTCTGCAGGCACCAGATGAGTCAAGTGTCAACTCCTGCACCAGTCCTTCTGGCCAAGAGAATTAAACGAGTTAATTTGTCAGGCATGTCATATCTCTGTTCCTGCAGAGAGTGAAAAAGGAAACAGAGATCATACCCAACTCACACAGAGGCCCTCCCAAGTGCAACCAAGTTATTGGTTTAAGATACAGCAGAAAATAATAGCACAAATAAAGTTAAACAACATAAATCCACCTTAGAGTAAGAAGAACAAAAGGCTTCTTAGTCGTTACTGGTCTATGTACTCTTTGTGGTGTTCTTTCTAAAATAATGAGGTCAATTGTACTACTGGCACTTTAGGTAGGGTAAACAATGCCTTATTATAACTGTGAGAATAATTTTGTTATCATGGACTACATGGGATGACCCTATATGTAACCCAAATATCTATAAAGTATACTTTAAGAGATACATGATGTTTTCCAAATCTTAATGTTTATGTAAATCAATGGACATTCTGATAAAATGTAGATTATGATTAGTTGGTCTGAAGTAGGACCTGAAATTCTTCAAACAAGCTGTACAGCATCATTAATGATGCTAAAGCAAGGAGAACTTTTTGACGAGTGAAACTTAAATAATGAAAAAAAAACAACTGTTGCCGCAAATGGAAATCCAGAGATGGAGAAGCATTTATCACAGGTTTACCCTGCATTTTCGTTTTTGTTTTGCTTTCCTTCCTTCCTTCCTTCCTTCCTTCCTTCCTTCCTTCCTTCCTTCCCTCCTTCCCTCCTTTGTTCTTTCCTTTCTTCCTTCCTTCCTTTCTTTTTCCCTGTCATCCATCATATCAGCTCTGTTCTAAGACTTGCTTATAAGATGGGTGTAAGAAGTACTTGAACTTTGTACTTCCTCATTCATACGCAATTTAAAACCAGACTTCTTATCCTCGAGGAGATGAACCCTTGATTTCAGGTACCTTGGACCTCTCTTGGAGCAGTTCTTGAAGCCAGAAAAAAAAAAAAAAAAAAAAAAGCCGTCTATGGAAGGGCTCAGGGCTGGGATATCTGAGTCATTCACTGTAGCAGAAACAATGCATTTACCCAAACTAGCTAAAAAGTGCTATGGTGAATTGTAACATTCAGTCAACCAATTCCACCTAGTGCGCACACACATACACACACACACACACACACACACAAGAGGAAATGTGAATAAATATTTCAAGATATTAAAACAGGTATGGAAATTACAACACCAGAAAAAAAAAAAAAAAAGCAAGGGATGGAAATCACCTTAAGGATTTACATGGAAAACCATGATTGTAAATAATGACACTACTGGAAAATGCGTAGAAAACATTAAAATGATGGAATCTGAAACTGTTCTTTAAATATTTAAGAAAAGTGAGGTATATAGAGTTAAATCATTAAGTGAAAATTAGCATGAGAAGGGGGCGTAAGGCAAGTAGAAAAGACAAAATAAGGCAAAAAGTGTGAGATTTTGTTTCATGTTATAGAAGTTTTGAAAATGAAATTGTAATGAAGTGGAAATATAATATAACTTCCTACTATTTTGGACATATCATTGAATTTTGATTTTTAAATAGAACATTTTTAGATAAAAATTTCTAAAATATTAATATGATATATAATGAAATGTTTTATTTTAGCAAGAGATTTAATATATAATAGATACAAAATTTAATTAATAAAAAATTGCAAAATTTGTTGAATTCCTAAAACAAAACTTAAATAAAACGTGTTTCATATTTCAAGCTCCAAAAATAAATGACTACAGAGTCAAGAGAGAGACGTAATAGGGTTTGAGGTTAGAAAGAAAACAGGATAGACTTTTAATTCTTATATAATTGTTTTATTGTATTTTTTTTTTTTTTTACAGTTTACATTTTTAAGGATGAGCTGACTTTGGTCATATAGGAGGAATGAAGAGAAACCCTTCTGAGGAAAGAAGATGAAAGAAAGTTAAAGGAAGCTTAATGGTTTCAAAGAAGGGAAATTTGCCTTGAGCTTTGGGATGACAATAGTACAGGAACAACATGTAGCACTATTATGGCGCACTTCTGAATTAACTTTTAGAGGGAAACGTACATATTTGAAAAGTTTACAAAGAATAAAAAATACCCAACTACTTTTGACAAAATGATTATGTTAATCTTAACTGAATTCTTATGTCCGTAGGGACATTGCAGGCAAATGTGCCTTCAATATCAGTATTGCTTAATATTTTCATTTCATTAAACAAGGAAGCTGAGGGGCCTGGCGGGATGGCTCAGTGGTCTAAAGCGCCTGCTTGGGAAAGCTTGGGCGACTTCAGGGACCACGGTTCGATCCCGGGCACCACATGCTGCGCCAGGCCTGCCCTCAGAGCAGGCTGAGCCGGCCATAAAAATGAGTGAATAAACAAACAAAGGTTCTGAAACAAGAAAAAAATAAATAAATAAAATAAAAAGTTCTTTAAAAAAATATAAAAAATAAACAAGGAAGCTGAAAGCTTAACAATGAAGATCCATGTCTCAGGCTTTCCTGCTGGACATGACTTTGTTAAATCATAACACAATTTTTCTAAACAGGAAGAATATTTTCTTAACTTTTTGTGATACAAGGTAACAGGTACAGAGTGATATTCTTTAAATTTAATTTCTATCAATATTCTCATCATTCTTTCTCTCTCTTCCTCTCTCTGATACTTCCATTTGCTATGTCTGAATTTTATTGCACCATGAAAATCATGTGCTGTACTGAGAGTACAACTTAACAGTTAGTGGTATTATATTGGTAGATAGAAATTGGGCTTGGTGAGAATATTTACATCATAGAAATTGGCAAATGACAAAAAGTGAAACATAATTTACTGTTTGGTAGATTGTGCAGACTTAAGAGCATGATGATGTAAAGGTTAATATAAATTAAAAAATAAAATGAAAGGTGTTACTTTTAAATGTGTTTTTTAAAAGAGGCCTTGGAGGAACTATATCATATAGACACTATACAGAGTAATCAAGCTTAGGGCCTTGTGCTTGTCAAGCAGGCACTTATGCATGTGAGCGGCCTCCCTAGCCCCTGGCAAGGCCATTTCAGAATGTTGGCTATCAATCTAAGGACTATGGAAGTCACAGAGCTTCATTTGAATATTTAAAGGTAACACTTAAAAGTGAAGAAGGGGAGGAATTAAATCAGCACAGAACTATAAGTAGTTTATTTAAGAAATGCTGATCATTTATTATTCTAACAAAACAGGGAAATTTATAATTCTGCTTTGGTGGCAGTTGGTAAACATTTTTGTATTGGAACAAGACAAAACTGATTGGAGCCAAATGAATTTTTAAAAATCTCTCCCAGCTTCTCTCTTTGGTGATTCTCCATGACTATCCCAGCTGTTGGGAATATGAAAGCACAGGACTCCCACAGCTGGCACTCCATCAGAGAGAGTACTTGGATAACTGATGCTTTGAACCCAGTAAGTTTCAGTAGAAAATAGACTCAATCTAAACGGTTTTTCATGTTCCAAAAGATTCTAGCAATTTGATACATTGAAAAAGTAACTGATTTGTGAAGTAATGTGGTGCTCTGCATTTCCAGGATTAAGTTAAAACTGCACATTTTTTTATGTTGCCATAAATCTATTGAAAAAATCATGTAGGCACAGAAGTATTAGCATTATAATACTTACTGGTACATACAAATACTAGGAAGAAAGGGAGGGAGAGATTAGGTCATCCTCCAAATAGAAGATTGCCTAATCCAACCTGAAATTCTGCTAACTCCTTAGAAAAAAAAAAAATGAAGTTAAACTCCAGCATTAGAAGACGCAATTTCTACACCTGTGACACTAGCAAATGGGCTGCTTTCAGTGTAGCTCTTAAAGCGGTGTGAAGAGCGCCAGGGTGCCGTTTGGCTTATGGGGCTAAGTGATAAATTGCTCTGCCAGCGTGTCCTCCCTCTCCAAACCCATCAAATCCTTTCATTACATTCTCAGTGACAGTTGGTTAACAAGTCTAGATAATCAAACTAAAGCCTACTGTTATTAAAAGTTTAGAGAGCCATTGAAAGCATCTAAAATAACTTGAAAAGTGTTATTTGCATGAAGTGGTACTGTAAATGGCTAAGCACAAAATATTACTGTGATCTGATGATAGCCTTTGTTTCTTTGTGATTAAGGAAGCAGGATAAATTAAAGAGGAAGTCTCAAGAGAACTGAGATGTAGTTAGCTATCTTTCTAAATATGTCATAAATACCTTTTCTTACAGTTATGAGTAAATAGCGCTTGAGAATGTAGAGCTAAGCTGACCTAAAAACAAATCACATGTGTATTGAATAACCTTATTTATTACCTCTGTCTTCAGATATTTTATTGATCTTTATTTAAATAAGGACTTCATAAAAATTATTCCTACTAAAACATTACTACTGGTAAAGGAACCACCAATAAATATTTATCATTCTCTACTAACATTGATATTTAGTATAATACACTAACACAGAGGAATAAAAGACCTAACTAGAATCATAAAATACAAAAATAAAATAATTTGATCTATATAAGCAATTTAGTAGAAAGTCTTATATTCCCAAAATTTAGCTTTATAATATGTAAAAATAATCACTAAGATAATGGAATCCATTAAAAATATTTTGTTACCTAGACAGGCAATATATCAAATTACATTATCTACAGGTAATGCACATAATTTATATGTGTAATATACCAGGCTTTCCTATACACTAATGGAAGTTCTTAAGTGTCACCCAAATTTAACTTCACAATATTTCTTTATTCATTAGTATAATTAATTCCATTAAAATTTTAGAAGTCATCTCTATTCAAGAGTCATACATTCAATTCAGATTGAAAATGACAGTGTGTATAGGTTTTTAATGAGCACATAGCTACAAATAACCTTAGTGTTAAGATAATGGAACAACAAGAGAATTGTGGGGAAAATGATTGTAAGTACTAGTAGAATTCACAATTTCACTTAAACAAGTTCCATATCCTAAGTGCATTAATGAGTTGGAAACATAGATTATGCTTTCCTATGCCAAAATATGAAAATTCATCAAAGCAAAGAAAACAAGCCACGGTGTTGCCTATGATTTACAAAAACAGCTTGTACAAAGTCAGGATACATACTGCTGATGAGATTAACTATGCTTTAAAAATATAAGAAGGGGGCCAGTCTGACAGCTCAGTGGACTAAAGAGCCTGCCTAGGCAGACATAGGGACCAGGGTTCAATTTCCAGAGTGCTGTGCCAGCCCCAGCCTGGGGTGCGCTGAAATGGCAATTGAGAGTAGGCGTGGTGGTTCGAGCCTGTATTTCCAGCACTTGGGAGGCTGAAAACAGAGGGATCACGACGACTCTCTTCTGTGTAGTGAGACCCTGTACACCATGTGCTAAATACATTACATATGTATATATATAACATATGTGAATGGTTTAACATTCAAGTTATCTTCTGCAAAAAAAAAAACCCTAAGTTGAGTGTAGTAATAGCAAACACCAAGGATTTTGTTGTGCCAGAAAAGAAAATGTGTATGATGTGCATTTTATTGAACATATAGTTAAAGCCCAAAGGTGTTGTCTATGATAAGGAGAATATAAGATCAAAGTGTCTTACCACTCATATGTCTATTACAAGTATCTTCTAGCACTAATTTCCTACCTTGTGACCCAGCAATTTTCACTCTGAGCAGGCCTAACATGAAGAAATCATTACATAACTGTGCCAAAATTTAATAAATATTTTCATAAAAATCAATTAAAATTAGGCTATTGTCAACCTAAGTATTAAACTGAGAGAAATTCTTAAAATCCAACATAATTCATCCATAGACTGAAAATCATGCAAATATTATGTCATAGAGAATATTGGATAACATTTTCCACAGTGCATTCTTAAATAGTAGAATTTGTGTGCCTGAGATATTTTAGCTATGTTTTGAATATATATATATATATGTATATATATATATATATATATATATATATATATATATATATATATATGGCCAGCTCAGCCTGCCTTGGGGGTGGTGCTGTCACAACACATGGTGCTGGGGATTGAACCACGGTCCTTGCAGTTGCCTAAGCTTTCCTAAGCAGGCACTTTAGACTGCTGAACCATCTGGCTGGCCCCTAGCTATGTTTTGAATGAATATAAATAATGTACACCCAAGATATTTATATTTCTAAATGTATGTGCAGATATGTATGTATATATTGTAGATATAATTTATACCAATTGAATAATTGCATTTGAGTGATTATTTATGCCTTTTGTTTCCTTTTTTCCTTCTATATATTTCAATATTTTTGTGTGACTATGCATTATTTTTATAATGTTAATATCAATTGAATGATCTACTAAAAGAACTTTATAAAAGACACTAATGGAAGAGCCAGCCAGATGGCTCAGTGGACTAAATCTCCTCCTTAGGCAGATTCAGGGACCAGAGTGCCATCCCCGGTGTGCCATGTATTCCCTGCCCCCAGGGCACACTGAGGTGGAGATTGAGACTGGCATGGTGTAATCCCAGTGCTTGGGATGCTAAAAACAAGAGAATCACTATGAGTTCCATCTGTGTAGTGAGATCTTGTAGACCCTATACTAAATATATTTTTTAAAAAGACACTAATAATGCAAAGAAATATTTCACTGGAGTATGCTCATATTTGAGCTTCTAAATGATCCTTGAATTCAAGTCAGAGGAAGAACTGATGCCAGAATGAAAACTGTATTCTGACTCAGAATCTATATGGTTCAACTTTAAGTATTTGAAAATACTTGAAGTTTATATCCACTGGATCTTCAAGTAGTTGAGGACACTACTTGAACCACTACTTTGGTTCAATAAATAAAGCAAGCCCTTCTTTGACAAGTTTATTAAATGAGATGTTCTCAGTGATTGCTAATGTCTTATAATTCACAAGTATCAAGACAGCACTGTCTCCATATCCAGAACAGCTGAAGGGAAAAGCTAACACACAAATACCAACTAGCAGGTGTGTAAATCCAAGCCCCAGATGGTCCCAGTGGTCTTCAGCAGGTGCTCATTTACATATTTTGGACATAACCCCTACTGAGGTGGTTCCCTGGCTGAAATGTGCATTTAGACCAGAACCTTTTTATCTTGTAAACAATGTGCTGCATATACAGTGTTAGTGGAGGTTTATTGTTCTGGGCTTTCTGCTAAATGCATGCACAGTTTGAAATGTGTCTCTTAAGCTGGGTGAATACCAACTGTATTCAAAACAGTTTACACAAAGCTAAAAGAGAGCTAGAAGAAAGGTGCATAGGAGCTGAGTTTCACCCTAAATGACTGCTAATTTAAATGTTCAGTGTTTGGAAGAATCAGAATAGTGTAGTGAGGAAAACCCCATTCAACCCAGCTGTTCACTTCATGAATATATTTCCCAAAGAACTGAAAACATCATACCACAGTGATACATGTGCATCCATGTTTATAGCAGTGTAATTTGTCACAGCCAAATCTTGGAAACAACTCAAATGCTCATCAACTGAGGAATAGATAAAAATGATGTTATATTTCTATACAGTGGAGTATTACACAGATACAAAAAAGGTAAACTCAATGCTTTTATAGGTAAATGGATGCAACTAGAGGCCATACTCACAAGTGAAATAAATCAGACCTGTACATGTAAATATCATATTGTTTCCCCAGTGTAAGAACCTGAAAAAAAAATCAGAAAGGTGCAACATATATTGTGAAAGGGAAAGAAACTGTTAAAAGGAAAGAAATATGTAGACACATGGGTACCTTGGATAACTGAACTATTGATTTCTACTGGTCTATTGAAAGGAGTAGTTAATGCTTACATTTTTTTCTTTCTTTTCAAAATAATTTTGATTAATGTTGCATGCTTCTATCTGGTAATTTGAATAACTAATTCAAAGACAAAAATATGAAATACAACAACCATTGTTGAATTCCTATAATTTGTTTACTGAAATTCTGTGTTGTTTCGATTTTCTTTTTTCATTTTTTTCTTATTCTCTTTAAAAAAATATTGGGCTTTAAGAGATTTTGGTCTTTTTTTCTACTACTAGTCATAGGATGCTCTTCTATACAAAAAAATTCTTTTTATCTGCAACTTACCCATGTGAAAAATGTTGATAGAATAACAGAAAGACCAATAAAGAGAAAAATATATTACCTTTGAGGTTGACTACACTGTAAAATGCTTGGATCATGCTTTATGATGTGAAAATGTGGAAAGGGTTTTTTTTGTGTGTGAAGTAAATCCACTCAAATTTTAAATGATGCCATATGCTAAGGAGAATATATAATAGAGAATTGTTCAAATATAAAACACGTATAATTCAGGTTGCTAAACTAAAATAATATATAAGATGACATAATAGTGAGCAAATACTTAGCCAACATGTTTTATAATAGGAATAATACCTATAACCTTAAATGTGTTATTTTTCACTTTTCATAATAATTAAAACTTTTTCTGACACATAATATCTTTCTGTATTATGCTTCTACCATTAAAATGATTTCAGACAGAAAAACTATTGTTGAGGAAATTATTAGAGCAGTTGGCCAAATTTTGAAATACTGGATATATATCCAAACTTTTAGAGAAATTATTCAGACTAGTTAGAAGCACATTAGAATTGACTAGTAGCATTATATATATGATTTAATTTTATGATTGTGAACACTGGTAAATGTGAACACCTTGATCCATTTGTCATAAAATCAAATTAATTACTAAAAAAAAAACCTGGGCAAACTAATAGAATCATTTGGGAATGTGAGGAATTAGTAAAAGGTTTTAATATCGTATTCCATAAATTCAAATTTTTAAATAATAAGTACAAGACTTTATTGAAAGTTTGCTCACTTATTCAACATTTAATTGAATGTCTGATGCACTATTACACTATTTATTTAAATACTTAATATAACTGAGTATTTGGAAGACATATCTCTTTCTCTGTATTTTTCATTACTCTTTAGGATGTTCTGATCTTTCTATTTGTTTTTTTTTCTTTCTTCATTTTCTTTTATTTTTAAAAATTATTTGCAAATATATATTTTGTTGATAACATGTAGTATGAACATATAATAACATAACCAGATACATACATATATATATATATATATATATATATATATGTATATAATTTAAATTGTTTGTCCCAATACTTTTTTCTTTCTTTTTCTTTTCTTTCTTTTAATAAGAAATGACAATGTGACATTTTCAAAAGCAGCTTAGTAGTACATTCCCAATAATTGATAAAATGCATATTGTGGTCCTCATGGCAGTTATACAAAGCACAGGATGCAAACATGATAATTTTCCTAATAATTGTTGGAACAAAAAATTTCTTCTCATTGAACTAAGAGAAAGTAGCTGTATACATAGTCCAGTATTGCATAATCACGTGGGTTATTAGAAGAACTGGCAATGTTAGGAGCTGTTAATTTAAGCCTTTTACAGCTCAGCATACTAATCTAGCTTTATGTTTTATGCCTCGTGGTTAAACTTTTCTGCTGGGTGGATAAGGGCAATTTAAAGCAAGACATATATAACAAGACACAGAAATTTTGTATCTCCCAAGGTCAGTGAAATCCCCTCAGGATTTACCTTGAAACCAAACACACTGCTCTGTAGAAGTGTTGTCAGTGTCAGCTATCTGGATGAGTCATAGCCATTGCTTGACGAGTTTGCTGTCTGTGAAGGCCTGAGAGAAGGTTTTCTCTCTAGGTGACTCTCTTTAGGCACACTATGTACCTACCATCAATTCGTTTTCTCCGTGGTCCCATAATCTCCTTGAACAAAAAACTTAGGAAACTACTGCGTTATAGGATATTACAGCACAGGTTCTCTTATGTCTTGAGTCCTCACTGACCTTGAAGGGCTAGGTCCAAAATATTGGCAAACCTTGTAGCCCTTATTTTTCTCTAATTTTTGGTCTGTAAACTTACATTTTTAACCGTCCAGAAGATAAGCTTCATGATACTATTACTATACAACAGGTGCTTGAGCTTAACATCACTGTCTTACTGAATATCAAACACCTTAGACTTAATTTGGAATCAGTATTTTCCATCAATCATCGATATTCTAACAATTCTCTACAGAATGTGATAAAAGCAGTTACATATTTTTACATAGACATTTAGAAATCTAAGTATATAAAAAATTATAGCTGGTCAATCCTGTGGCAGTTTTCCTAGTCTCTTACACTCATTTAATATCATTTTTGTTTTCTTATAAACTAATCATTTACTTGAGCGAGAGTATAGCAGTAACTGAAATTACATTAGAAGCAGCATGAATCTAAAAGACAAGAAAGACAGGCATTCCAAGCATAATTTTAGGCTTATCCATTGCTATCTTCATTGTGAAAAATATTTTGGTAGTTCTTAGGACCATTATCTAATTCATCCTGTGTATATAAGTATATGGTTTTGCTCCTGCAATGTTTCCTGTCTTTTCTGTCTGCAGTCAATTCGTTTTTCTCCTGTTTAATTGGTTGCCCTATCTGGTGGATTCTTTCTGGTCTCATTTGTAGAGTTTGGGTCATTATGGTCGGACTCTAAAAGTTTTTTAGTAGTGTGTGTAGTGTTGGCTTTGACATCATGAAATTCTTTTGTTGTTCCTTTTCTTGGAAATATTTCACTTCTCCCTGATACTTGAACGAGTTTTTCAGGGTATAGAAGTCTGGCTGGAAATTGTTTTCATAGAGGACTTGAAGCACTCTGCTCCATGCTCTTCTTGACTTCATGGTTTATGAAGAGAAATCTGCCATTATTCTGATGGGTTTTCCTTTAAATGTGATCTGTTTGTCTAGTGGCTTTTAGTATATTATTCTTCTGCTGGATTTCCGAGATATTAACCATTTTATATCTAGGTTTATTTTTAGTCTGATTAATGATATTTGGAGTTCTCTGTATGCTTAAGTTTCTTGAATGTCCAGTTGTTTTCTCATATTTGGGAAGTTTTCTGCTATTACTTCTGCCCATATTCTTTTTTCTATCATTTATATTGACTTCTTCTTTCTCATTGATTCCTATTAATCTCACGTTGTTTATTTTTGTATTGTCTTTCAGATTGTCTTAATTACTCTTCTCTAATTGCTAGGGCAAATACCTGACACCCAAAAGGAAGGAAGGAAAGGTTTATTTAGCTCACAATTACTGGAGGTTTCAGTCCATACTAGGCTGGCTCCAAGCCAGAGAGGCGCATAGCAGAGAGCAGCAGTTCATGGTGGTGGAACAGCAACAATGGCAGCAGATAGCAACAGCACTAGTCTGCCTCTCTGTCTCTCTTTATATTACATTCAGGCTCTCTGCCTCAGTCTATCCACCATAGGTCACAGCCATAATCTCAGCCGTACTCAGACCAATAGCCCCATCAGTACTAAAATACATTATCGCAGTGCAACATAAGTCAAGTCTCAAACTGTAAAAGTGCTGCTTCATAATTGCATGAAACTTTGGGCAAACAACTAGACATAAACCATAACATAGATGTTCAATTATTTTTTTCCTGCATCCTGGTTGTTTTTAAGAGATCCTTTCTTACCTTTTCACTAGCTGAGACTGTTTCTTCAAGATTTGAAACTCCATCTTCACTTTGCTCATATGGTGTTACCAGCTTGTGATTAAGATTTTATTTTCTTGTATATCTCTTTGAAACTGTTTCATGCGATCTGTTTCTTCCCTATACTGTTCATTGAAGGAATCCATCATTTTTCTATTCTCCTGTAGCTTTTTATTAATGTCTTCTTTACAAGCATTATTAAGTCTTTCATTAAATAATCCTTTCTTTTTCTACTTCAGAGGTTATTTCGGCTTTCATTTCCTCTCCACCTTTCTGCAGTTGTTCCTTTACTTCAGATGCTACTAAGTTAGATATCTTTTTTTACTTCAGAGGTTATGTCTGATCTGATTCCCTCTATACTTATTTTGCAGCTTTTTTTACTTCAGACTCTAGTAATTCAAAGATTTCTTTTTTTTACTTCAGAGGTTATCTCCAATCCAAGTTCCTCTATACATTTCTGCATCTGTTTCTTTACTTTTTTTTGTTGTTGTTGTTGTTTCTTTACTTTAGATGCTACTAATTCAGAGATTGTGGCTGCATGATTGCCATTTTTTGTATGGTGGGGTCTCCTGTATTCGTTCTGGGTGGGCTTGGGACCTGAGATTGCATTTTGCTCCTTGTCTCTATCATTCTGTATATCAGTGATCTCTGACCTTTGGTGCTGAACTTTGGTGAAGTTTTACCATTAGCACCTACTGAAATTTGAATCCGGACCTACCAAGTCTGATCTTGTCCAGTTGTGTTTGGCTGGGTCTGGCTGCTCTGCTCATCTTCTTCCTGGTGCAGCTTTTGGATGAGAGCCCATTGTGCTCCTCTGACAAGACGCTCAGCTCCTGGGTTAGCTGGTAGGGTCTGACCCCCAGCCTCTCTGCAGGGAATTTTGCTGCAGGGAGCCACAGCAGATGCTGATCTGGGTTCTGGGTGAGGTAGAATTTCCAGTGACACAGGGGTACAGGTCTGGTGTTCCTGCCCATGTACGCGCCAGTCACCAGCTGTGGGCAGGAGCTGAGTTCCAGTGTTGGTGAGGGTGCCACAGGCCAAGAGGTCCTACCTGCATGCCTGTGGGTCATTTGGTCAGTCGGAGCTGCTGTGCACCTGCAGGTCAGTCTGTTGGTAGGGGCTGCTGTGGGCAGGGGCTGAGTTTCGGTGGTGGTCTGATCTTTCTACTTGTAACAGTATTTTAAGTTGAGAATTTTTCACTTATTTAGAACTTTTTAAAAAAATCAGACAGAAATTTTATAACCAATGACCCCTTAAAGATGAATATGATTAGAGCCCAAAGAGTATATGGTCAACCTAATTATTTTATTCTGAAGTGCAGAAAGGTAAGAAAGATTCAAATCTAATGCTAATGAGACTTACATAATTTCAGAAAAAAATATTTTTATCAAACCCACTGCCCCAGCAGCAATAGAACTGATTTTAGTTTCTAAAATTGACATTAAAGAAAAAATCCAATTCTGTCAAAAGTAGTAACATTTTCAATATCAATGTAGAATTCAGTCTTCTTACTTCAATAAAAATGACTCATTCTCTTTAAGTTCTTATGAAAGATAATGTAATTATTACAGAAATTCGCTTTTTTTTTTTCTCTTAAAAGACTAAGAAGAAAGTCAGGCATAAGAACACATACCTTGGAAGTTGAGCTAGGAGTTATCGAAGAGTTCAAGGCCAGCCTCAGGCACAAAGAAAGATTCTCTCTTTCTCTCTCTGTCTCTCTCTGTCTCCCTCTCTCTCTCTCAAAAATGCATTAATCATTATATCAAATATTGCAAGACAAGGCAATTCCATACAATTTCCTCTACTCTTCAGTAAAAGGTTCACGTTTGACTATTACTTTTATTTTTATGGATATTTTATGGTTTTTATTTGTTTATTTTTATCTTGGTTTTTGAATCTTGAAAGATACTTTCTCAATAAAAAATTGCAACAAATTCTTTAAAATAACAGTAGTTAATAAAGATATGTATGGCAATATCTAATTGGAAAGCAGTTTCACATTGATCATTATAATTTCCAATGTCAAAGTCTTTATCAATACTGCCAATATGTAATAAACTCTTGTTTCTTGGAGATAAATTGATATAAATATTGAAATTATTTTCATGGACTGACATGTATTCAAATCACTTTTAAATCTGTTGCTTATCATTTCTTTAAGTACATCATGATGAACTTCCAAATAAGTCTACCAAAAATAAAATCAACATTAAAAAATAAATATGAGCACCTAAATTAGGTGAAGTTATTACATAAAAGCGAAAGCAATTTTCTTCCTTTAGAAACAATATAAATTTCATTTTTGCCCTAAAGAAACAAGTGCAATATGGAACATTTCATTTTGATAGACTTAATGTCTTAGCAACAAAGGCAAACTATGGCAAGCATTTTAACAAGACTATAGAGCGACTCTGTTTAATTAGAAGCTGCACAAGGAATCATAGTGCAGTAGGAACTCAGAGATTAAAGATAGGACATCGATCCTGTTAATATCTTACCTAAAACTCCCTGACACAATGCTCTCTCTCTCTCTCTCTCTCTCTCTCTCTCTCTCTCTCTCTTCTGTCTTGTCTTTTTGAGACAGGATCTCGCTATGCAGTTCAGGCTGGCCTTGAGCTCACTTTTGTAGCCCAGGCTGGTCTCGAGCTTGCACTGATCCTCCTGCCTCAGCCTTCCAAGTGCTGGGACTACAGGTGTGCGCCACCACACCCGGCTATACTGCTCTCTCCTAAAGAGTCCATATCACACACTGACTCATCTTTCAAATAAAAACAATAGCATTCCAAAAATGTGTAAAATATGAAAAAGATATACAAATGAAATAAAATCCTGTGATATTCCAACAAATAAAAACCCATAAAATATCCAATGGAACAATTATGGGGAAAATTAAGAAATAGATATCTTGGCATTAATCTTCCTCTGTTGCCCAATTCACTAAACCATATTTCCTCCCAGGATGTGTTGAGTTGAGCAATTTTATTCACAACACTAAAAACAACTGGGGAAACACTGATTCTATTTCAAGCCTGAATGGGTACGAACTGATAGGTAGCTTGATGAAGGTAGTCATACGATGACTCTTTATAAGAAAAACATTTGACAAGCTGTCAAAACTCTTTTAGAAAAAGAAATAGTGGATAGAGCTGCTCTAAGGAATACATGTCAATTCAGTTATCTTATCCTTACATCATACTTTGATACTAGTTGACTGATCTCTGTGGATTTCAAGCTAGAAGATAAGGTTAAAGTGAAGTCATTCATACCGATTTTGAAAGATGTAGTTAATGCTATCAAAAGTGTGGTGATATTATATTTTAACATGCCATTATTTTACCAAGGAAATGAATTATTTTTGATAAACAAATACAAGTCAATGGCCTGATCAAATTTTTAGTACAAAGTCTACATTTCAGAGGTTCTTATTTCAAATGCCAAAAGTTAGAGTCTGAAGAGAAAATCTGTCAAGAAGTAACAAAAAAGAATAATTATCCAAAAGCAGGCTAAAACTGGCACTCTGTCATTGGGTAGTAAGAAACAATTCTACAATAGACATCTTGAGCATTTTTTTTGAAAAAATCTGCTTTATAATCCATCTTTCTACGTCTTGGTATTTCTTAAGGAATATGATACAACCAAGCCAGCTTTTTGGATCATAGGCTCTTTGTGACGTTGACCTTAAATGCCTCTGCACTCTTAGATTTCTGCTCCTTACTGCTTTGATAGCCCACTGGGATCCCCGTGTCAAAGGTTGTAGCAACCTGCCCTAAAGGAAATGAGGGGAGGCTGGGCATGGGTGTCCATGGTGTGGCTTTCATGAATTGCCTATTTGGTGGACACCTAGTGGGCATTCAATATCTGACTCACAACCAGAAGGGAACTCACACAGGAGATGTGCTTTTTATTAGTACATGCTTCCAGTACCTACGTTTTACAATCACCTTAGGGAGCAGGCATGTGCGTATAACACAACTTGCTTCCTTTTTCAAAATCTCCTTGCACATCCCTCTTTCCACCTTCCCATTACCTCTAAGTCACCTTTCCCTATTTCAATTCTAATTAGCATTATTAAACTTATCTCATGTTTGTGGTAGAAGAGGTTTGCATTCATTAAGGTTATTAGGTTCCTGTACCTGGCATGGTATGTAGTACTGGAGATTGAACCAAGGTCTTTGCACTTGCCAGTCAGGCACTTAGACCGCCACACTATCTCCTCTGCCCTACTAGCCACATTTTTCTTCTACTTATTTCACCTTCCCTTCCTTATGGATCCCTCACCTTTGATGTGTTGATTCCTTCCCATTTGCAAGAGATTTATCCCTTTTTTTCCTTCTATTTATCTTTTATTGATCTTTTTGTTTGTACTTCACCTTAGACAAATAAGAGATATTATATAGTATTTAAGCCTGTGTTCCTGCTTATTTCATTCGACATTATATTTTCCAGATGCATCTATTTTCCTACAAATGAATCATATTTGTCTTGCTTTATAGACAAACAGTATTCCACTATATATAGATTTTCCTGTATTTCATTGTAGTGGATTAATTTCTGATCAACTTGTAACACTCAGCTGGACTGGGTCAGTGTGGTTCTGGGTGTTGAATGTCTGCCTAAGGATTGTTGCCAATATCATAAAAAGTGAACTAGAGGGGAAGATGGCATGACATTGATTCCCCTGGAGAAGCTTGCCATTCTGGCTTTCCGATGTGCATTCAGCTGTCCTCATTGTTGGAGGAACTCAGGTCCTCACTGTCTTGGAGGTTGGCTGCAGCTCTCTTTGAGGGAGCTCTGATTTTCACCTTGAGCTTTTACTTCCTGGTTGCAGTACAGATTTCTTAGCCGGCTGGCTCAGGTCCTTCGTGATGCTGGTGCAGGCTTTTTAGTTTCCACCACTGACCTGTGGGTCTTCCCAGAACAGAACCTTGATGAAGACTTGCTTGAAACATTGTTGTCTCTAAGACTCTAGCTGTACTCACGAAGGAGATGCGTGATCTAGGCCCTCCGCTGGGTTCTTTGGGTCTCTACTGCAGGGACAGGTCTTTTGAGCACTACTACATTTGATAGTTTTTGGTAAATATTAGAAAATACTCCTATAAATTATGTGCCTTGTATTAAATCTATTTCTTGCCAACCCTATCGATAACATTCAGTCCCACTGGACCACTCTCCTGATCTCTAGATTTGCTACCTAAGCAACTTTCTGCTTTCTTTGCTTGACTTCCTTTCTTTCTGTTGATGCCTACCAAAACTCTATCCAACTTACAAGGATCAGCCCACATACTCAAATCTCATAGTCTTCCAAGAAAGCACCTCTAATTGCCTTGTAAAAATTATTCTGTATTGTACACATATATGGTCACTGGTTTGGATCTATAATTAAATTTTTAAGCTTTTAAAATTTTATTTAATTGGTATAGGATCTTGCTACACAGCTCAGACTTGTAGTGGCCCTCCCATTTTAGCCTCCTCAGAGCTAGGATTACAGGCATGTGCCACCATGCCTGTTTTGGGTGGCCAGTTGGCAGACCTGGAGTCTGGCCAGCACAGCATGCGGTACCAGGATCAAACTTAGGTCCTTTCACTTGTCAGGCAGTCACTTATACCATTTAGCTATCTCCACAACCCTTGAGTCTATAAATGAATGGTGCTTTTCTGCCTTGAATTATAATTGATTATACAAAGTTGTCACTCCTATATATGTACTCCTACAGTAAGACAATATATTGTTCTTTTTGTAGCCAATTATATTTGAAAAGTGTGCACAACTTAACTAAATGAATTAATCAAGAGGTTAAGAAATCTGAAAAATGTAACATTTAAACATACTTTATACAAACATGTCTATTTTGCCATTTGGGAAAGTACCCAAATATTATTCAAAGACAGTAATGTATCTGTGAAAAATTCTTCTTCAATTCATCATGTATATTTATCTTCTAATGTCTGAGTAGAGAATCATGTATTCATTTTTAGTAACACTATACATTTCTTTCTCACTGGGGATTGCAACAGTCTCTGGGCAAGGCATCACACTGACTGCATTTCAACATTGAAAATTAAAGTTGCAGGCAGGAGATGTTGACAGTAACTATTTTATATGTGTATTTGTAGAGTTTCAAGTGGTCGCCTAAAATGAAAAATATTTCTTTGCTGTGTAATAACTGCCGAATGTTCTACAAAAACATTCTGAATTTTCCTATGTAGTTAAAAGGAAAAATATATCTGTGTTTACTAATTTAAAACAAGTATTGGGTTGTAGTGATAGCCCAACATAAACCCAGATCTCACCACAGGCTCTCAGCAGTTAAAATCTTCTAACTAAGCCTTGTAATGTTAATATTTTATGAAGATACTGGCTTAAATAATCAATATAAGAAATACCACTACCTAAAAATTGTGTCCGCACCCTGCTCTAGCAGTCCTACTTGACTCAGCTATTTATTTTCAGATTTTAACACATCCAGGCAGCCAGGCTTCCAGGCAAAAGCAGCTGAGCACTGAAATCCTCTGTGAGATACAAGAACAAAGGCAGCTTCCAGGTTGTTCTTTTCCATTCTCCATTACCCTGACTGATTCTATTTTCATGTTATATGGTTCTTGCTTCTTCAGTTCAGAGATGTCTGATTCTGCAATGCTTTAACCAACCCCTCTCCTGCTGTCTCTTCAGTGTTTTTGCATCATCTAGCCGCTGATTATCTTCGTGAACCTTAGACCTCCTGCTCATTGATGTCTCTTTTGTCTACCCACCTGGCGTTAGATGCTTGTCCTACCTGGACATCCCATATTTCTCCATGTTCTACTTCCCTAATCATAACTCGCCAAGGGATTTCTCTATTCACTACCTGAGAAGGAAAACACAATTTATAGATTTCACATGTTCAACATTTCTCCAATGCCAGTTATTTATTTATTTATTTATTTATTTATTTATTTATTTATTTATTTATTTATCTTTTTGAGACAGGGTCTCACTATGCAGTTCAGGCTGGGGATGAGCTCACTTTTGTAGCCCAGGCTGGTCTCAAACTCGCAGCGATCCTCCTGCCTCAGCCTCCCAAGTGCTGGGATTACAGGCGTGCGCCACCACGCCCGGCTGTTCCAATGCCAGTTATTTACACCCAACTTTTTCTTTTTCTTTTTTTTTTAGGGAAGGGTCTACAGGGTGTTGAGTCTCACTACTAGTTCAGACTTATAGTGATCTGCCTGTACACAACCTCCCAAGATCTGAAATTACAGACCTGCACCACCATGCCCAGTCTCAATTGCTATCTCAACACAGCCCGGGTGGTGGGACAGACACGGCAGACCTGAGGATCGAACCCTCGGCCCATGTGCCTGCCTGCAGGCGGTTTAATCTGCTGAGCTATTTGGCCAGCCCCAACTTTTAAAAAGTAATGTATTTTACATTTTTCCTGTGAAAAGGACAATAGAAGAATTGTCCATCAGTATTCCAGAGCTACATGTGAATTATCACCAAGGACCTCCTCAATGAACAACTGTAAGTGCTCATATTTCTGGGCCTACAAGTACCAACCAAGATGTGGGCAGGCTGTGGTCCCATTGGAGACTCTCAGGGAGAGAATATGTTCTATGCTTCCTTCCCAGCTGTGGTGGCTGTTGGATGTCTTTGGGGTTCCTTGTTTGTAGATGTATCCCTCCAGCCTTAGCCTCTGTCACCACGTGGTGCTCTTCTTGCAAGTCTGTGTGTCTATGTCTTTTCTTCTTCTCTGTCTCTTTTCTTCTCAGTTAAGTGGGATTAAGAACCTGTCTTATTCCACGATGAACTCAAATCAATTACATCTTGAGCAATCCTATTTTCTAATAAAATCACATTCAGAAACATATGGTTTAGGCTTCTGACATACCTTGTCAGGGAACACAGTTCAGCCCATAACGGAGGTCATAGGCTAGCTGGATAAATTTGTTAGCTGAAGTTTACAGCTGTTATATTACTAGAATTTCTAATTTCATATAAGTGTATTCCTGCTCCTGTGACATAAAGTTTCAATACCTTATTTTCCCTCTGTTGCTCATGAAGGAAAATTTATGAAAGTCTGGCTTTCTTTGTGTCTAATGGAATTTAATTACTTTGCTAATTCTGCTATCCATAAATGCAAAGTCCAACAGCCCACAGAAGTTTGAAAAGTGCTACAAATAGTCATGAGATTATGGATCCTTTTGCGATTTTGTTTAAATATGGCCTTTTAACAACAAACAATGCCATAAAATACAACGGTAAAATTTGGATAACCTGTTAAAGTTTTCTGTCAAAGGCATCTGTTATCAGTGAACATTTCTCAGTGTATGGACAAAGCATAGTCCAAGTGCTTGGAAGTTAAATATGATCATGTTTTAGATCTTGGTAAAAGAATATTCGTTTATGGCAGTAAGAATATAAGCTCTGATATGCTATGTGCACTACCTCTCCCTTTTTAGTTGTTGGGATGATTATAAGTGACCTATGAATATTCTACTACAGGGACTAGATTTAATCAGAAAAGTGGAGGAAGCACAAATTTAGAAGATTGCTTGGGTACATCATTTCTGCAACTCCTACTGAGCCAGAGAACTGGGCTCAAATTTGTAGAGTTATTGGTTGAGGCTGAAAGAGTGTTAACCTTCAAGCTATCCTAAGCTTGTGTCTGAATCTGACTCGCTTCCATTTTGACGTTCACTGAGGTATAACTCTTTCATTCCTCTTAATAGCAAAATATCTGAATCTACATTCTCTTCCCTTTTTTATTTCCCCTCCTTTCACTTCTCTTCCAGATTTTGTTTAGCTATTTCTCTTCCTACATGTATTAATCCCGAAGTTAAAGAAAAATTGGCCTTCTGGATTATTATTTTATCTTCAGACTCTCTTTATCTCTACATCAGAAGAAGTGAAGGAATCAGAGCCAAAAGAAAAGAAAAAGTGACTTTGAGCAGGCAAATAGTTTTAAGTCTGGCAAAGTCAACAATAGGGAAAGCAATATGAGGGCAAACTGGTGAAAGGTTGGAGACAAGTTATCAGGGAGGGGATGTAGCCATGAGTCTTTGTTTTTGAACATCATTATCAAGAAAATAACAAGGGTGTTTATGACTACATATGTGGAGTGTTAACTTGAGCTTGTAGAAGGAAACCAGGCAGCTTAACAGGATCTTTGCTTTAAAATGCCCTTGGCCAGCCCCTGTCCCATCTACCTGGACAACTCCAGAGCATTCATCTTGTCCATTCAGTCACTTCTCTCCTATCACCTATTGTACCCTTTATAATGCTTGCCACCATTGGTAGCTTATATATTTTACTTATTTATGGACATATTCGTGGTCTTTTTTCCTAACAGAATGTTCAATGATGTTTAGAACCTTTCTCTTGTGTATGGCTATTACTATAGCCAGAATTGAGCATGATGTCTGGCACAAAATTGAAATCTAAAATGAATGAGGAATGAATGAGTAAATAAATAAATTCAATATTGCATTGAGATTTTCAGTAATACTTTATTATTTTGTGTAATAATAGTGGCATCTTTCATATGTAAGGTTTGTTGTATAATCCTTTAAAAATCACCTGTTTTCTTTTCAAGTCTAAAATTAAGAACCCATTAAGGTTGTCACATATTAGTTTTCTGTAATTTTCACATAGTGTACAGTTTTGTGAATAATGCACATTTTTATTAGGCCAACAGACCATTTCTTGTTTTGATCTAATATGAAAATGTACATTTAATATTTTGTTAAATATGGAAAATCTAGTCCTTTCTACCTCAAACAGCAAGGTTTCCCATCATTTGCTTACAGAAATACATTATAACTGAAGTAAGAATTTTCTCTTTCACACTAATTTGGCTAAGAAATAACTTGTTCAAAACAGCAAATACAAGGGACAAAACACCTCCAGAGTATTCTAAAAAAAGGGCATTAGCTCTATGATGCCTTCATTTTCTTCAACTAATCAGATGTTTTAGTCCCTGAAGTGATTGTCACTTTCTTTATATTACTTAACAAAAATGCCAGAAATTCAGACTCCTTAACAACAACTATGAACTTAATTTCCACTTGTTCACAATTTTTTACTCATTAAGGTGATACATATTTATTAAAACAAGGAAGACATTCTTAAGTTACAAGAAAGTGTATATTATATTTTTAACAGCCGAAATATAGAATGATGACTAAGGAAATATATTCACTCGCATGGATACAGATGTCTTGTCTTTTGTTGAAAATGTGCTTGGATGTAATTTCTTTTTTTTTTTTTTTTTTTGTTTTGTGTATTTGGTACAAGGTTTCACTATTATTGGTACAAGGTCTGCACCATTATGCAGCTGGGACTCACAGCAATCCTCCTGTTTTCAACCTCCCTAGTGCTAGGATTACAGGCATGCGCCACCACTCCTGGACTCGGTCACTGACTCAGCCCAGCTGAGTGGGGGGCTAGCATGGCATGTAGGGCTGGGGATCAAATCTTGGTCTCTGTTTGCCAAAGCAGGCTCTTTAGTCTGCTGAGCTATCTCATCAGCCCTAGATGTAATTTTCAACAAAAGATATAAGAGATACAGCATATGCCATTAACAAAAGCAGAGTGATAGGGGACCACTGACTACTCCAGCTTGCTTAGAATTGCAACAGTTCTGGGATGTAGGACTTGTCATGCGACAATCAGACAAATCCTAAAAGTTGCTCACCTAAGAGGAAAGCCACACTTTTTTAATCTTTTTTTTTTTCAACTTAAATCATATCCTTGAATAGTTTCTAGAGTTTTCTACAAGTGCATCTCTAAGGTATAGTTAAGGAAAAGAAAGTAACTAATTTTTTTGCTTGAAAGATTGACATTTTTATGTTTTATTTTCATCCCAAGATGATGATTATTTATCTATAATAGTTGTGAGCATATATGGCACTTACAAACACATAAAAGACAAAGTTCCTGAGTGGTTTTCAGCTAGCTCATATATACAACACTGTGCAACAGCAAAAAGGAGAGGTTAAATTGGAAAAAAAAAATCAATACTGAAAGACTTAATGAAAGAAATGTGTTCTAAACTTTCAAGGAGAGCTATGTCAAGGAATACAAAGAAGTATATTCACATGAGAATAATTTAGTTTTAAACTTTTTTGAGCATTATACATGCATGAATAATAGAAAGATGAATTTCTGGATCTTTCTGTTCTTACATCAACCTAGCCTGTAAAAAGAAATCTTTATACAAAGACCCTCTTTAACCTGAGTAGTATGCTTCAGATATTAGCTTGTTTTCCTGACATTATAAACCTACTCTAGCTTCTTGAGGATAATATTTGTCAGGTACATAATTTTTCTTCCTGCTCCTTTCAAATATATAAAATCGTTATCTTTTAGATATGTCTTTCCAAACAGCAGATAGCTGGGAATTTGCAGTCCAGTGATTGTATTTCCATCTTTCACCTGTCAAGTTCATTGCAATTCCCCTTTTGATTCTTTGTTTTATTTATGCCACCTTCCCTTTGATTTTTTTCTTCCTGTTTGCTATCTTCAGTTGGAATGGCACGTTTCCTGTCTCTTTTCTCTTCTGCATTGTTGGAAGCTATATATTATTGTTACTGTTATTTCCTTTAAATTTCTAACATGCTAAAGACTAATAATACATATCTTTTTTTATTCCTCTTCCATATAAGAAGTGTTTTATGATACTCTTCCATATAACTTATGCCTAATAATTTTATACATCTTGCTTTAAGGCTGGATATTAGGACTTTTTATCACAGATAAATATATATAGTATATAGCTTTTATTTTTATTTATTCTTTTTGTATTTAGGGAAGGGTCTATAGCAGTGGTTCTCAACCTGTGGGCCGCGACCCCTGCGGAGGTCAAATGACCAAAACACAGGGGTCGCCTAAAGCCATCAGAAAATACATATTTAAACCCATGCTATGCCATGGTGAAATGTTATTTATTGGAATTAGTAATTTGAAATACCCACCAAAATAATTTTTTTGGTTTGGGGTCACCACAGCATGAGGAACTGTATTGTGGGGTCATGGCATTAGAAAGGTTAAGAACCACTGGTCTATAGGGCGTTCAGGGTCTCACTACTGGATCATAGTCATAGTGATCCACCTGTTTACAACCTCCCAAGAACTAGGATTACAGGTGCACCCCATGACTCCCACTCTCAATTGTCATCTCAGCACACCCCGGAGGCAGAGTTGGCATAGCAGGCCTGGGGATTGAACCTCCAGCCCCTGTGTCTGCTTACAGGCACTTTAATCTACTGAGCTATTTGGCCAGCCCTATGACACATATTTTTTAAAGAATACAAAATAGTAAAGAAAAAATTACTAGATGTGATGCAAAATTTCACTGAATAAAGCAATAGTTCAACAATGGTTGCTGTATTTCATGGTCTTTTCTTCAAATTAGTTATTTAGGTTATCACATATAAACCTACAAAATTGCTTAGCAAAAAGCAAAACGACAACAACAAAATTATAAGAAATTAAAAAGAAAAAAAATGAGAACAAAAAGTAAGCATTAGTACTTCTCTTCTTGCTTAGTATCCCCTCCACCCTCTTTTCCTCCTTGTTTTTAACATTTTTCTTTTAGGAAAAATAATGGAGAACTGAGTTAAGCCACAGGCCCACAAAAGTATGTTTTGTTATATAGGTTTTGCTTTATCTTGATCTTAACCATACAGCAGAAAAGTCTATCCACGAGGTATAAAAAGGAAAGTCATATTAACATGCTGAGCTGTAAAAGGCTCAAGTCAACAGCTTCCAACGTGGCCAGTTCTGCTGAAAACCCACTACTGTTATGGACTATTGATTATACATACAGCTACTTTCTTAGTTCAGTGAGAAGAAAGACTTGTACTAGTAGTGTTTAGAAAAGTTACCATGTCTGTATATTGTTCTCTGAATAACAACTATGAAGGTAATATGTAATGTATTAATTATTGTAACAGTCCTACTAATGTGTTTTGAAACTGTCCCATTGTTATTTCTCATTAACATTAATAAAATTAATAAGATTATGGAGACAAAATTTTTTGGAGTTGCCCTCAGATGTAATTGGTGCTGGTTAAAAATTATGGCTGGGGAGATATCTCGGTGGTCTAATTGCTTGCCTGGCAGCGCAAGGACCCAGGTTCATTTCCCAGTACTGCACACCATGTGGGCCACTAAATCCTAGCACTGGAATAGGGGGGCTGAGACATATAGATCTCTATAAGTCTGAGCTGTGTAGCAAGACCCTATACCAAATACATAAATAAATGATTAAAATGAAATTATTTTTCTTTTACATTATAAGAAATCCTATTTGTCCTCAATCTAGAAAAGTTTCTTTTTTAATAATTATGCTTTCAAATATTATTCCTTTCTATTTGTACTGCTGTAACTTATATTAGAACACATTTTGGATTTTTCTTCTATTCTTGTCTTAGTTACTTTTCTTGTTCCTAAAACAAAATACCCAGTGTCCAGAGTTAAAGAAGGAAAAGTTTATTTGGTTTCTTGTGGATGTTTCTATCCATAGCTGGCCAGCTCCTGTGGAGGGTGGAACAGCAGAGGAGAAATAGCTCATGGTAGGTAGAAGGCAGAAAAACAGAGATGTAGCCAGCTCCAGGCAGGACAGCAGCCTCTTCTCTGTTCTTTATCCTCTATCTAGGCTTCACACATGGGCTCTCCCAGTATCCAAACTGAGAACTATGCCAAACAACACACCCTTGATTCCAACATCACAAACTTAATCTCAGGGTCAGATACTCTAGATCAAGCTATGCAGGAGAAGCCCCAACTGTGGTCACATAAGGATTTGGGG
>PVJA010004440.1:8552-86237 GCA_004027025.1 Myocastor coypus | reverse complement strand
TCCTCCTCCTCCTCCTCCTCCTCCTCCTCCTCCTTCTCCTCCTCCTCCTCCTCCTCTTCTTCTTCTTCTTCTTCTTCTTCTTCTTCTTCTTCTTCTTCTTCTTCTTCTTCTTCTTCTTCTTCTTCTTCTTCTTCTTCTTCGTCTCCTATTTTTTGCCTGTTCTGTATTGTTTGACTTGTTTCACAGTGAGAATGGACGCAGGACAACTATGGTGTCCTTTAAAATACAGGCAGCAAAGATGATTGTATTTTAGAAAACTAACTTCATCAGGCAGCTAAATCTTAACCTTCCAACCCCACATGGTATGCTTCCTCTAGTCAGGGCAGATCTCCTGGGACATCTTGGCGCTATATTTTGGATGAGCCTTCACATGCCAATTGTATTGGGCCTGATTTTGTCTCTTGTGTACCCCCATCCCTGCATGATGAAAGGTCCCCTGAGCCCCACTCAGTGGCTGCCAGCACCAGCACTACCATGGGCACTGGCTCCTCATGACACCACCACCACATTGCTGGGAGCTAAAATCAACTGTACTGTGGGACTGGGGCTCTTCTATCTGGACTGTACTGAAGGACACTTCTGCCCTTTGTCCTGCAGATATCATCCAAGTGGCAAACTTCAGAATGCCTGTGAGCAAGCAAGTTCAGCAGTAGCAAGGAGCTGTAAGCCTAGAAATTCCTTTTTTTTTTTTTTTTTTTTTTCCTTGTAGGTGAAGGGTAATCTAAAATGTGCTCCTGAGCAACCAAAAACAGATATTTAGAAGGAAAAACTGTAAGATCAGAATATTTTAGGTAAAACAATTTTAAAATCATTTCAAAACTTTGAAGAGAATCTCAGAGACTATTATGAATATTTTTGAACTTTGAGGATTGATGTCTCCAAGGATCTTCTGAGTATGTGCGCTAGGCTCTGGGCAGAGACTGCAGTTATCACCTGAAGGAGGGAATCAGTGGGAGGAGGAAGGGGGAAGGCTTACATAACACATTTATTCTAAGTGCAGATCTTGGCCCTTGCCCCAGACCAATCAAAATCTCTAGAGATGGAGCTTGAGGGAAGGTGTGATTTAACAATTCCAGGACGTTCTTGTGCATGACAAACTATGGGAACATGGTGCATTAAGGTTTAAAGCACAGATTCCAGAACCACCAAAATCTGGATTAAGAAACCAATCATATCATTCTCCTGGTTGAGTGCCTAAGAAATGATCCTCCTAACCTGAGGCTCAATACTTCATCAATCAATGCAGCAGAGACTTACTACCTGCCTCACAGGATTGTTGAGATTTAACACAATGCCTGGCACTTCAGACATAAATGCTCTTTCTAATCTTATGTAATGGTTCATCTAAGTTAAATTAAAATATTTCTCTAACAAAGCATGTTTTGCAATAAAATAAAGTGGAAATAGGTTGAGTTATGTCCTGGAAAAGATGTGTCCAAGTCATAGTGGTAGTGTCTGCAGCATGGTCTTATTTGGAATGAGGTTTTCATAGTTATACTTAAGTTTACTATTGTGATACAAGATCATTTTAAGAGAAGGCATTTTAAGAGAAAACTCCTATGGTAAACATAGAGGCCATAACTGGAGCAATGCACATGTGAGCAATGGAAGGAGGAAAATTTCTAGAAGCTAGAAAGGAGCTAAAGAACATATTCTTTCTTCATCTCTGTAAGGAGCTGTCTCTGCTCACATTTGGATTTTAGACTCTTATCCTCCAGAATTGTGAATGAGTGTACTTTTATTGTTTGGCATCACCAAATCTGTGACACTACAGGGTCTTTTGCACTGCCCTAGGAACACACAGAGAGGCCCACACTTTAGGTCCACTTTTGTAGGTGGATTAAGTTTGAAAGATATCTAAGAATCTTCCTCTCTAGGAAGTCTGAACACATGGAACCAGAGCAGGAATTTGGCTTCAGCCTCCACACATGTCAATGGCAATAGAAGTCACCCGGCCACAGCCAGTAGCACCAGACATTTGTAGTTCAGTATCTTTCTTGGCAGGATTCTGAGAGGAAAGAATTTCTCCTCCAGGAAGAAGCTTAGACATACAGATCCGAATGTGGTGTGTGTCAGGCAGGGAATCAAAGCCAACCTACTCAGCTTAGATGCCTGCTTGTGAAGAAAGGCCCTCCTCTTTGAACTCTCCAGAGAATTCACTCATTGATCTCTGTCCTCAAATTACCACCACCAGCCTGTTGTCTTTATGGTATCACCACCATCTTCATGGGCACTCTACACTGACAGCCCTGAATATGATAGATCCTAACTAAATTCATTCCCTTCGCCATCTCTCCAATTTCCATCTTAAAATAACTCTTCATTCCTAACATACAGATCAAGAAACAAGTCCAACAAGATTTTGGATCATGTAAGGCAGCGGTTCTCAACCTGTGAGTCGTGACCCCGGCAGCGGTCAAATGACCAAAACACAGGCGTCGCCTAAAGCCATTCCAAATCATAACTGTGGCAAAATTACAGTTTTGAAGTAGCCACCAAAATTATTTTTTGGTTTGGGGTCACTGCAACATGAGGAACTATATTGCAGGGTCACAGCATTAGAAAGGTTGAGAACCACTGATGTAAGCGTTTGTTACCCAGAAAGCAAGGAAAGATACCAGTTTGAAAACTATGGTCATTTTCTCCTCAGAGGCTGACTGGAATGCCAGCGATGTTTTAAGCATGGAGATCCGAGACATTCCTCCATGGTGTTCCAGTGCACTAGGAACAGGTGCACAGAAGCACCCTTTCTCCATGTGGAATCTTTCTGCTGCAGGTTCCTGATAAGTGCTGGTGAGCAGTCAGGAATAGAGCCACTGTGGAAAACTAAATCGCTACACAGCTGTTGGAGGAATGCAGATTCACCCATGAAGACCATCAGGGAAGAAGCTAGATGACGTGGAAGCTTATGAAGTAAAGCTTCCAGTGTTCATTGAGCAGAGAATATCTGGAGCCAAGTGAACCCTTAACAGCTGAGTAGCTTTATTGTACCGTTTCACAGGTGAGAAAACCAATACTCCAAAGGATAATGAGGACAGTCAGGATTCTGTAGTTTGTGATATGGACACGACTTGAACATAGACTCTATGTATGTGTGCATCTATGCATCTATCTATCTATCTATCTATCTATCTATCTATCTATCTATCTATCTGATACTAGGATCTATCCATGTATGTGTGTATGTATGTATGTATGCATGCATGTATGTATGCAAGTATCTATCTATCTATCTATCTATCTATCTATCTACCTAATGTCAGGATTGTCTCTAGGTGTCGTATTCTTTGTAAATCACTGTCACCGAATCTTCTGCAATATCAGCATGCTGAAAACTCTGATTTCAGTGCTCCTCTGTTCACCCCTTGCACTTTTAGTACTGACTTCAAAGCTCATAAAAGACAACAGGCTGTGCAATGCCCCTGCCAGTAGCAGGTTCTCTTCACTTCTACATGGATTTGTGCTTCTACTCATCTCAAGGAGACTTGAAAGGACTACAGGAATTAGCAGAACTCCATGCCTGGTGTTTCTGTAAGCCAGCGTTGACAGGCTGGTGTCCCACAGCTTTCAGATAAGCAGTCTCAAAAAGTCACTGGCACCACCAATGACAGGCTAAACACCTCGTCACTGAGTCATATCTCAAATATGTGCTGGATTTAGATACAATACACTCAGTTCTACCGTATTAAATTCTTCAAGAATGTCTTTCTGACCCTATTTTTCAACACCAAAAGTAGAACGAACATAGAGAAGGTGCCACTTTGGGAAAAAAAGGTTATGATTCAATAGATGTTAGCTAAATAAGTAATTATCACTTACTTATTTTTTTAAAAAATCAGTTTTTGCACTTTTATATACTGAATTTTCTCAAGGGAAGTCAGAGCTTATGTTTTGCTAAAGATCTGCAAGTGCACAAATATTTTGGCTTTTCTATATTTTATGTGTCTGTTGCTACTTCCTGCCATTCTTGGAGACATGCTGTCCTTGCATCTACAGGAAAGCCCAAAGAGGGACAGATGCAGCTGGCACTAGGAGAAAGGCTGGAGAGAGAACTCAGAGTGCCTGAGCTCTGCAGAGTCCTCAGCGGCTCCTGGTGTCAGGCCTGAGCCTCCACTTGGGAGCCAGCACATCAGGGAGATCCAGAAATGGCAACGAGAACTTTCACGGTGGGATGCCCTCAAGTATTCACGGAGGCCCAAAAAGAAGAAAGAGCATAGTTCTGCAAGTGCGCCCCCTGCACTCCCCTCCGCTTGCCACGAAGCGCACCTGCATTCACTGCTTCATTTCTCAGATGCCAAGGCACAGGGGTCATCTTCCAACGAAGGCTAAGATGACAACAAGCGCAGGCAGGGGGAGCTGCGCTGCTGCAGTGTTACTCCCTGCGGTACACAGGAGAGCTGCTGCCTCCAAGGGTGCCAGGACACTGTCACTACCCTTCTCCTGCTTCTGCCTCAGATGCCAGCACAAGAGCAGCCTTGGTTTCTTCCACCGGCGCTTACAACTTGGGGGCACCCAAGGGCCCGGAATCCACAAGTGCTAACTCCCAGACCCCCACAAACCCTTCTCCTCCATCACATGAAAGAACCCCTCCCTTCTGAGCCACTCTGATGCATGCTCTGGCACATAATTATCTTAATTTAGGTATGTATTTTGTGACAATATTTTGGATAACCCTGGCACTTATTCTTCTCTATTAAAAACATTTATGTAACCATGCCAGCCTATTAATCTGAAGGATGTGGCAAAGAGACAGAGAAATCTCACCCACAGGAAACAAAAATACAGTCTTGGAGGATAAATATGTACTACAAAATTCATAACTTATTTCAGATTACTATTGATATTTCAGAAATCTATTTGTCCCTTGGACATATTCATACAGTGTCTGCAAGTCTACAGACACATCTATTTAATAACTGTACCACATAATTCTTCCATGCTACATATACATGAGAACCTGCAGACACCCCCTCAATCCCCACAACAAAGGTAATAAGCTTTTGTCTCATCTCCTTTTTTCTGCTTTAAGCATTCCCCTTAATGAGCTCTGCTTCTTTGTAACTCAAGAGATTTAGTATTCTGTCCAACAAAACAATTTATTGCCCAAAATGTTCCGACTGCAGATAAAATCGTAGCTTCCCCAATACTTCTAGCTCCACAGTTAATACCCTAATGTTTCATTTACAGCTGAACAAAGCAGCTTATCTCCACTAAAAGGGGAATTAGTAGTAAGAAATAATTTCAATCATCTGCTGAGTTTCTAAGTAAAGTGATGACTTCTGCATTCTCACCGCTATCTGATGACAGGTGTGTTGGGGGCTCCCAGAAAATAGAGCAGTTCTGTCACCTAAGCTTTGTAATTTGAACAATGCAGCTACATAGATCAGGCAAGAGTTAGGTCCTGGCTGTCAGGGGGAGAAAAAAAAATCGACACTTGGAAATATGCTGTAGTCAGCGATTCTTAGCTACAGATTGGGCACTAACTCAAGGGGAAAGAAATAGGTTTGAATCAACAAATGGCTCCGTTCCCCCCACCCGACCCCCAATCTGAGGCCAACTTATTATCCACCTGCAAACACACAACCATAGTCTATTACACTTTCTGGGCACGTACACACACCCACACGGTACCATGATGGCTATATATCCTCACACACACATGCATACTGCCTTATTTATGTGTGCACAGACGTGAGGCTGCTGGAGATGGCAGCAAGGGGCTGGGGAGTGAAGATGGCAGAAGGACATGTATGAAAAACAGCGAGGCAGAGGCACCGGGGACGGTCCTGTGGCAGGCGCAGGGCATTTACATCAGCAGAGAAGAGCGATTTGCCTTCCTGAAAATCACAAGGGGAACTTCAATCTGCCACTGCTCTTGCCACAATTCTGACATGTGAGAACTTGGTGGTGGTCCCAAAAAGGTGCCTGGTAAGTACAATGGAAGGAGAGATAATCAAGATCACCGAGACTAGGACTCCCCTCCCAGATATGAGCGAGAACAGACAGGACAGAACCCACGCACCATCAGAATGGAAAATGAGAAATAAAATGCAAAGGGTGGGGATTGGAGCAGCAAGGTAGCTGCACTCTGTGCCAGCTGTCTTTTGGGGGGGCTCTTCCTCAAAGATGACGTCTCCTGAGTAGGATCCTGTAGCCCTTAGGGCCTTCAGGGTCTATAATCAGGAGATTTAGGCAGAAGACCAATGTAATGGAGAGGATTATGTGGAATTGAAATTAATAATAGTATAAAAATGCAGATAGAGATTGCAATGTCTAAAGGAATCTCTATTCATTTCAATATTTTTTTCTGTGATTCTTAAAGCTGGTGTTTCATGATCTTCCTCAGTTCTGCAAACCACCAATCCCCTTGGTTACTAACTGCTCAGTCATATCCTTTCAGGAAGGTTTGAAAACTGGACACGGGATTTCCTTGAGCCACAGATGGCTGCATCAGGGTGAGCATGGAGGGCTAGGGATTGCCCCTCTTCATGGAGATACCCTGTGTTGAAAGGCAGATTGATCATTAGGGCTCAGGCTATGATTCTGGATGAGAACATCATTGGTCTAGTTACGACTCTAGAGTTTCCAGGAGGATTGGCCTGAAGCTGAATATGTCTCCAAGTCTCCACTTTTCCTGTCAGTCTTCTGCCATGTACCGATCCACCACCTTTAGTCTCACAGATTTCTCCTGAGAGCATCTTATCAATTAACTCCTTGCACATATGTCTCCAACTCAAGCAACAATCCTAGGAAATCTGATGTAAAATAGATGGAAATACAAAAATTGCACATATAAATTGATATGAAAATACATGCTAGAGCATGTTTTTGATATGCAGCTGAGATACAAGTGATGATGGCTGATGGATATACAGAAGCAAGAAGTGAAGCATACCTTGCCAATCAAAGACTCCACCTTCCTGGCTACACAATTAAAGGGTAAGGTGGGACATGTCTACATCTGAACTGTACAGATCCCTATTCCTACCATTAGATACTCTTTCAATCAGATCTCAGAATCACTGATTACATGCAAGAAGAGAATGTCTCAGAAAATGTAAGTCCAGAGAAAGCCAGGCTAGGTGGAAGAAAGGGAGAGATCCCTGTGCAGTGACGAATGGCAGCCAGAGCTGCTCCTAAGGGACACAGTGTCCTGGCATAGTCGAACATCCTTGGACTTTGTTAGTAGTTGGATATAGCCAACTGCTAGTCAACTTAACCTATGGAGTCTTAGTACAAATAGACTTCAGCCTGAGCCCAGGGAGAGATAGCAGGTGAGTAATTAGATCTGGACTTTAACCATCTCCCACCAAACTCTTGGAGAACTTTGAACGCATTTATATTTTAACATTGTTATTTCATTTTTGTTGAATATCTACTATGAGTCAAACACTGATGACCACGACAGACTTATGTAATTTGTTGAATAGTAATTACTCCTGAAGAGAAGAGATACGCCACCATTGGAACACACATAGGCATTTCAATACAGTTTGTGAAATGCTTTGAGGTAAAATACAAGGTGTCAAGAAGGAGATTACAGGGCCCGGCGGGATGGCTCAGTGGTCTAAAGCACCTGCTTGGGAAAGCTTGGGCAGCTTCAGGGACCGCAGTTGGATCCCCGGCACCACATGCTGCGCCAGCCCTGCCCTGGGGCGGGCTGAGACGGCCATAAAAATGAGTGAATAAACAAGGGTTCTGAAACAAGAATAAAAAAAATAAATAAATAAAAGAGGAGATTACAAAGGAAACTGGCCTGGCATCCAGGATCCAGGATCCAGGATCCAGGGAAGGCTTCCTTGAAAAGAGACAAGCAGGCAGAGGTCCTAACAGGATTAGGCAAAATTAATGTGAAAGGGATAATAAAACATTTTTGATAGTAAAAAGCTATGGGTAGAAATCCTCAAGGGGAAAGAGGTTGGGCAAGTTTCAAATCCTGAAAATAATTCCAGCTTGGCTTACATACTGTAGCAGAAAACAAAGTATAAAATGAGATTGTAAAAGGTGGGAGGTGCGAAAGTATGAAAAGAGTTCGTATTCTGTGGGCACTAGGGAACCAGTGAAAAGGTCTAAGAGGTGACAGAGTGCAATGAATAGACAAATGCAGGTTCATACCTGTGGCCCTTCCACGTGGGACCTCTGCCTCCCTGAAAGGTGGCCTGAGCCCAGCTGAGTAGCCCGTTCACTTATTCACTCACTCATCCCTTCATCATCATCAAATGTCCACTGCATATGAGGCACAGGTGTTCTGGTAACGTACAAGAAGCAAAATCACATAACAGTGTTCATCTCCATGGCACACCTGGGCTACGAAGGAAGACCACCATGAATCAAATCATTACATCAAAAGGCACAGAACCAAAATTATATCCTAAGCCATAGAGAAAGCACTAAACAATATGCTGGAGATGGACCACCTAGCTAGGGAGGTCTTGTTTTCTTTAAAAAAAAAAAAAAAAAGGCACAAAGAGACTAGATCAAAAACATATGCAAGGGGGTCAGGAAGATAGCTCAGTAGAATAAGCACTTGCCAGGCAAGCACAAGGGCCTGAGTACAATCCCCAGTTCTGAAAAACAAACAAACAAACAAACAAACAAACAAACAAAAAAGCATATGCAAAAGTTAACTAGTTGCAGCAGCGAGAAAAGAAAGCCAAGTGGAGAAAAAGTCAGGGAAGAGCTTTTGCACTGAGAGGAAAGAATATGTAGTCCTATATCTGGCATTGTTGGGGCTCCTGGGACCCCAAAACTCTTTACTCTACCTTCTTAAGGATCTCTCTTTTATGAACCAGGTCACATGAACTAAGAAGCATAAACAGAGAAACATCAGTAAAGGCTGTTCTGAGAAAGGGAGTAACCTAGGTCACCGGGGTCCCAGGATGGGACCCCAGGGGGAGGTGAGGTGGGCAAATCTCATGCAGGAGGCAGTGCCCAGGCCACCCTGCCCCAACTCTACCTGGATTCATTCCCACAATTTCCCTTCAGTAGGTCAGCTGAGGCTAGCAGGGACGTCCTCAAGGACTTGGAGCAGCAGGACAGCACCAGCAAGGGGAGCCAAGGGGCCTACCAAAGGGGTAGGAGTCTTGCTGAATGTCAGAACTTCCAGTGAGCTCCCTGCTCCACAACATATGCCTGGACAGACAGTTAAAAATCATCCTTCTCCTTGGAACTTTTTATTCTCTATTTGCAATTTTCTGGCATTCCAGACTTTCCCTATCCTCCAGGGCATACAAATCACAGCAAACAACCCAATCATTGGAATCTGTCTCCCCTTAAGCACATACATATTCTTACAAATGGAAAGAAAATGGTCTCCTTGTGTGTTGTTGAGAAAAACAAATCTCAAAATGCACCATCAGTTCTTTTAACCACTAATTCCTCCTTAAAGAGACAGCATATTGATTCTTCTCATCAGAGGTGGCCAAATTTGTAAATTCACAATCCAGAAGACAATCCAAAAACGATTTATTGGCCGACGATATGCAAAATGTGGCACCTTCAGCTCACCTAATCTTTAAACTGAAGAAAGATGTTTTAGGCTCATTTTCTCATTTAGACTTTACAATTTGGTGAAGAAGAGATTCTTTTTCGCAGGTGACAGAAGCCATTCTCTGTGAGGTTAGGAGGTATGAAAAAGGCTCCAGGGGGTAGAAACTTGATTCCAAGACATGCTACTACTTAGTCATTGTTAGCAGGGTAAGTCTCCTTATCACAGTGACTTGGGGTAGGTGCCTGTCCTGGGAATGTATAGGAAAATGGTATCTTTCCTCAGTTTCCATTTTCTTAATAAAACATATTAGTGGAATCAATTCTAGCTGGGTAGCTCAAAGATCATAGGCATATAAAGATTTAATGCAGTATGTCAGGGACATTCTACATACTGAAGAAACTGAGAAACCTGGACTACTGTTAATGCCATTGGTGCCGAATTTACACCACCCAGGCTGATCAAATCTGCTTTTATGCTCACAAAAAAAAGAAAACCCTGAATAATCATCCTCTGAGCCTATCTCTAGATTCTAAAATATTTGGAATTCTATCCATTGGCTTGGCTACAGCAGGCCATTTTCTAAAGATTTTACAAAGCTCTGCCTTCTGTAGTCCAGAGTAAAGATCAAGGGTACAGCTTAATTAGATCAACTTTTAATTTCTCAAACAATGGTGCTACATCCTACAGGTGACATCTAGTCATCCTTCTGATTCATTCAGCTTTTCTGAGGATTTGTACCCAAGTACATTTAAAAAAACTGCAAACACCTCTTGTGCACCAGGTACTAAATTGAAGTTTACATGTGAATTATCCCACTTTGTACTCTACAGCACAGGTGAGGCTCCAGAGCCTTGTTTCTTTCTTTTTTATTTGAAGGGACACAGGCCAAAAGTGCGTGTGTGCGCGCAGGTGTGTGCGTGCATGCATGCATGCATGCGTGTGTGTGTGTGTGTGTGTGTGTGTGTGTGTGTGTGTGTGTGTCATGGGGCAAGTAATCTCAGGTAGATAATGAATAACTTATGTAGAATTCAAATACACATTCATTAATTGCTTTAGGTACCTTATTTATAGCTTTGACTTAGAGAACCAATGAAATTTATATAACATTTTTATGTCACCACATTTCTACTTGTATTCAAAATCTAGGCTCTGCATCTCCCAAAAGTGATAGCTTTCATACATCATAAAACAGATAACTGAGGTGGAGAACACCCAAACTGTGTAGGCTACTGACAGTTGCCCAGCCTCTGAATGACAAGATTCACCTTTTCCAGCTCCACTTATCTGGAATAGGTGGGCTGCTTTCTCAGACTCTGAAATCTATCACCATCACCCTTCTAAACAGAGAAACAGTGATCCTATTCAGTTGATCAAAGACAATGAAAATTTTAAAATGACAAGAAAGGAGGTCGCTGTATTTGTTCTGTTTGCTTTGCTCTTTCAGCAAAGCAGAGGATAGGATGGCTCTAGAGCAAAGTAGCTCTTAAACGCTGGGATGGGCCAACATTGCAACAGTGAGGTGAAATAGAGGAGGAAGTGAAAAATCAAGAGGGTACGAAAACAAAGCTCAAGCTGGGCGTAGTGGTGCACCCCTGTAATCCCAGCACTTGGGGGGCTGAGGCAGGAGGATCAATGTGAGTTCGAGACCAGCCTGGGCTACAAAAGTGAGCGCAAGACCAACCTGAACTGCATAATGAGACCCTGTCTCAAAAAGACAAAAAAAAAAAAAAATTATGCTCCCCCTGTTTTTTTCAGCCTATGGCTTGATGAAATCAATGGCCCTCTTTGTTCATGGGCAGTGCTTATGGTTTATGCCAAGTGAACATGACATTTTCTCCTCTCATCTTGGTTAAGAGAGGATTGTACAGCCAAACTAGCATTGCAAATCCAGGCGTGGTGGCTCACGCCTGTAATCCCAGCACTTGGGAGGCTGAGGCAGGAGATTGGTGTGAATTTGAGACCAGCCTGGGCTACAAAAGTGAGCTCAAGGCCAGCCTGAACTGCATAGCGAGACCCTGTCTCAAAAAATCAATCAATGAATCAAAGCTCAAAACATGAGCGCGTGAAAACCACCAAGAGGTTACAGAGATGTCCCAGGCTGATGAAACTCTCTATGCCCTGCCCTCATGCTATGTTCCTTAAACTGTCCTTTGGATGTGAGTGCTCCTTGAATAAGAGATTAGCATTTGGAAGTGAACCTCGGTGCAATCCTGAATTAACGGCCCTGCTCTTACTTTCCCTCAACATGAGGGCCTCGTCCTCTCAGCTCCCCCACATGAAATGGTTCTTTGCACAAAAAATGGAGTGTGGGAAGTAAGGAGGCCAGTGTGTCAGGCAGAGTAGTTACTGACACTCACTGGAAACTCAAAGATCAATTACACTTTTCATTAATTCAGACCCTGGGCCTGTCTGGCATAAAATTCAGATAATTCCAGAGATTACTTTAGGATCAAGAATCCATGAACCCAAGCAGTTAAGATGATGTCACTTAAATAGTCACCATCAGCGTTTTTTTTTTTTCTTCCTGAGGGGTCTGAAGCTGTCCCACCAGAGGAATTATACCTTGGTATATAGAATGCCTGCTGGTGCTGCAAGTTTTAAAGAGGAATTTTCAGGTCACGAACTATACACGGAGCAAGATGCATAATGGAGGCCACCTGCCTGACTCTGAAAGAAAGCTACTGAGCATGAGCTCTGAGATCAATTGGAGAGCTGCACTTTTCTTTAGATCCCAAAGGAAATTCTCCGTCCCTTAGGCAGCTCTGTCCTTGCCCTTCCTTCCCTACGTCAGATCTAATGAGCAGCTCATTGGCTAGATGTCCCTTTTCTTTTCTTCAGTGTGGAATCCTTTGCGGGGCCATGTCTAAGGACAAATATCTAAACTAAACTTACTCGATTTAGGCAGCTTACAGCTCCTCCACTTAATTGCATTACACGTCTATAAGTAGGGAGCAATTTACTCTGAAGTGGTACTTAGGCATTATTCCTCTTGGCTTCTCCAGGAAGCGCCTGGGCTGTGCTTCTATTTAATGTATGTTGGCTTTTGGAATCTAAGAGCAAATAGCGGGATGCATGTTAACATTTTAATTATCCATCCATCTTCTGTTAGAAAATGAATCCGGGATGGACACAGACTTTCATTCCCTTTTAACTATGAAAAACACTTTTCTTGCCGTCGTCCACATTAATCATTCTGTTAAAATGTGCATCTACACCAGCATACAGCAAGGAAATGGAATCAACGCTGTGAGCTCTGCCGTTCCTTCTGCATTATCTTCGTAACGTTGTCAGTGTTTAATAAGTGCTAACAAGAAGCCAAGCACTTTCACTTAATTAAAGTCATATATCATTTTTAATAATTAGTCATAATTAAGGTGAGTGATTAAGTAGGAAAGATATGAAAAATATACATTCCAGATAAAGCTTAAAGTCACATTTTAAAAAGTCCAAAATAAACTCTCACGGACTGCGCATAGCTTTAAGTATGATATAATTTATGGAATGAAATAAATCCAGGGTGTTAAAATATTTAGTAGAACTGAGAATAATGAGTTGAGATAGAATTAGTTTAATTAGTTTACTGAAACGGAGTCTTCATTGTGGCTAAGTGTGATATATTGGCTTTTGTCACTTGAAATGAAAAAGAGGTAATTAGACCCTACTCAAATATATTGTTTTCTCAGGATAGAAAGAATTTTATTTTAGGCATTAATTGAGAAACAACTTGCAAAATTGATTTATAAGTGCTGTAAGAAAAGATCACCCTTTAGGCAACCCGAGAATAAAATCACCTGAAAACAGTGACACTCAGAGGGTGTGGGTATCTTATCCCCTCCGGGTGACATTTGCCAGTATCTGCATGTATCTTAGGGCATCACAGTGACCAAGTAGAGATGCAGTTGGCATCTAGGAGGCTAGGGCCAGAGAAGTTAGAAATAGCTAACCAAGGATACTAGCCCTCCCCCAGCAGAGAGAAATCCTGCCCTAAGTGCTAACATTGTGAAGGCAGGGAGATCCTACTAGAGAAACACTGACAAAATAGTAAATTCCCATATCACCTCCCATGCCAGTCACTGGAGGGAAAACACCCTTCTGTCTGTAATTTGCAAAGCCCAGATTCACACTACATCACATTCCCATATATCTCCTACTAAATGAAATAAAAATTTACAAATAAATAAAGTAGCTCCCCCAATAATGCATAACAGTGGAAAAAAAAAAAAACAGATTGATATAAAACATCCACATCCTCTTTTCCCACTGTGAGTAATCATGCATTAGAACATTGTGAAGCAACTTTTAAGACTTTTTTTTTTTTTTTTTTTTTTTGGAAGGATCTATAGGGTGTTCAGGGTCTCACTATTGGATAAGACTTAGTGATCTGCTTGTTTATAGCCTCCCAAGAGCAGGGATTGTAGGCTCACGCCACCACATCCAGCCTCCATTGCCCTCAAAATGCACACTGGGGGCAGGGCTAGCTTGGAAGGCCTGGAGATTGAACCCTCAGCCCCTTCTTGTAGGTGCTTTAATCCACTGAGCTATTTGGCCAGCTCTTGTGAAGCCATTTTTTTTAATCAAAAAGCAGTGCTTATTTCATAGCATGAAATATGCTCTTTGTGTTTTGTTTCTGGCTAAGACAGAAGCTACAACTCACCTCTAGCCACATGAATCCATTGTTGGAGCCTGTGTGTCTTACACTATTGTCAGCTCACGAGAAGAAGTGGACAAGAGGAGTTAAAGATTTTTATTTCCTAGATGAATATGTCTTTCTAATTGCTTATTGCTTCTTATAACCCTTCCTATGAGTTATAAGGATTTCTTGCATAATAATGGAATGCTACCAGGCCAAAAGAAAAAGGCAGAGCACCAAGGCAATGTTAGGGTCCATGAAAATTTGCACTTGCATTTGAATTTGAAAGAGGCAACCTCAGTCCTTTGATGAGACCCCTGCGCCAACAGCCCCATTGTAGGTGCTTAGCATGAGAAAAGGTCAAGCAGCTGGAAATCTCTGTACCTGGTCCCTCCACTGAGAAGCCAGGACACACAGCTTGTTTGATGTATGACATCATGAGCACATCCGTGAACTCTGACCTAAGTCTTAAATAGTCAAATAGAAAAAAAAAAAAAAATACCAAGAAAGCATTTCAAGCAAGAAAGATCACTGGACATAGCTTGTATATTTCCATTGGGAACCCTGGAAATTCAAAATTCTCCCATTCGAAATGCTGTTCTTTCTCCCTCTTTTCCCTTTTCATTTTAGTGCAGATACTTAGAAAGCCCATGATTCTTGAAAAACCACTTATGTTTTCACAAAAAGAGTCTAGCAAGAGGAAGGAGACCCTTTTTCCCATTAAATTTGAATTTCATACTGGACTTCTGGAAGTTTTATTACTACTTTTCTTTCCCCTGGGAAATGAGCTTCTAGTTGTTCACCATGCTAACTGAACATTCAGGTTAAAAGCAAAGCAGTCTGTGAAGCATTTGGGGAGTTATCTTAGTGGAGATAAAACTAGGCTGACCAATGACAGGAGAGGAGCTGGAGCAGCTCCACTTGAATTGAACTCAGCCTGGGTTTAGTAAACAGCATGTTTTTCTTTGATTTTTTTAAAAATACATTTTCAGCAATGGAGGAGCTGGTTAAGCAAATTATAGTACATAGAAATACTACCCATGATTACTACCCAGATGTTTTTGACATGCGATAGATAAATGATATATTCTGACATTGAAAGGGTTATTCACTATTGGAAAGCAGTGACCCGAAGTCATGGATTATCAAGGATTTATCTTTCAAATGTGTATATTTTTTCACGTGCACAGAAAATATATGGGGATTTATCTATTCTTAATTATTAAATGATGAGAGGAATGCAGTGCAGAGGAAAGGAAAGAAAATGTTATTTCCATTTCCCACACTTCGATGCAGTGAATTATGTTCTTTTTTAAAAAAACTCAGAGCACGTGTTACTTTAAAGAAACCATAAATTGAGCAGCAAGTGGCAGTAAATGCCTATAATGTAGGCCAGATATTAAGATGGGGTGATCACAAGTTCAAGTCCAACCTGGGCAGCAGAGCAACATAATAAGATCCTCTATCAAAATAAGTAAGTAGGGCTGGGGATATAGCTCAGTGGCAGAAGCACCTGCCTGGAAAGCAAAAAGTCCTGAGTTTGATCCCCAGTATTGAAAAAAGAAAAAATCGAACTGATCATGATAAGTAAGTAAATATGAACTTTATATATTACTCAGTGCAAAGGCTGCAGGTTCAATCCCCAGTACCACAAACAGAACAAAACAGAACAACAGCAAAACTCATACAGTGATCTAGTTCATGCATTATTGAGAAGTATACAGAAAATGCACACATAATATTCATGTAGACTACCAAACTTAGGCAATAAAACATTTTAATGCATCTTGAATCTCTGTCTGAAAATCTCCTACACATACTGACTTCTTATCACCACATCAATCAAAACACTGAAGTTTGACTTCCTTTTCAGCTATACGTGTTAATCAAATATGTGCATTTTTCTCAAGTGCATTCAGCGCTAAAACCCTTGCATGTTTTAACATTTTGAATAAATTGGCCTTTTCAACTTTATATCACTCGCCAGAGATCCTATTGGTAAAAGATGTTTTTTTTTTGTTGTTGTTGTTGTTGTTGTTGTTTTTGTTTTGTTTTTTGTTTTTTTTGTGTGTTGTTGTTCTTGTTCTACACAGCTCTAATGGGCTCATTTTCCCTGATGCATAGTATTCTTCTGCACACAGTGTTCCATTTTGTTTCATTAGACTATTTCTATTTTTTTCTCAACAGAGTATTACATTTCTTATTTTTAAAAAAATGAAAATAAGACATTTTACACAGAAAGAGCCATGAAATATATTAAAAAAAAAAACTGAAATGGCTCAGTTTAATGATGGCAGCACAGCTGGTTCCATTCCATCTCAGTCCTTTTTCTCTTTCAGTTCTCTTCACTACAAGGAAGAAGTGAACCTTCTATTGTGACTACCAGTCACAACAAGAAAAGTGAGTAGCACTCATTGATTCTTTGTTAGGAGCTAGGAGAATCACTGTAGTGCTTCTAACATAATAAGTGCTGCTGATATTTTAGTTTCAAAGAAGAAGAAATGGCCTTGGCAGGGAATAACCTAGTTCAGAGACCATATCCTAAGTGGTGGTTGTGGTAGCGGGTATTGCAGGCTTGCATGCTTCTCTACTCTGTCTTCTCATGTGATAATGCTCACCGGTGGATGGCTCTGCTTCCTGCCACTCAATACACCATCCAATTGCTTTGGAAAGGCCTTTTATGTCCTGTGAAGAGTGATGGCCAGGAACAGTGATGCCTTAGCAGCTAGATCAATCTTATGTCCTGCTGTACTGATCAGCTGTTGAGGAAATCAGGACAAAGTTCATCAAGGACCAGCAGATAACAATAACAGTAGGGATTGCTAAGAAAGAAAGGGCCATGGTAGGGTAGTCCTGAGCTTGCACTGAGCTTGTGGCAAGAGACCTTCATGAAAAAAGAAAAAAAATAAGGTCAATGTTTCTCTTACCATTATGTTGCAGATCACATACGTCTCTATCCTAGAGTTGTCACTGGCTGGGTGACATAGCCAGTTGAAGAAAATATCCAAACATAAATATCAACAGCCATAACAGAAAGCTTAAGAGGTAATAGTTCTAGAAGAAATTTGGATTTAGCCAGCTACTGCTATCCCTTGCCCATGTCACAGATTCTTTAGTGGGCTTGTCAACATGTGTTTATATTACTGAAAACTTTGAACATGAAAGATGCAAGATGCCTGATCATGACCTCCATGTTCTTTCTCACAGCAAGGAAGCTAGTGCTCAGAACCAGGGTACATTCCTTGGACTTTCTTGCTCAAAGTCACCCCATAGCATAACAACTTCCACCTTAGCTTGCCTGAATGTCAGTTGATTTCTTTAGTCCTTACATCTGTTTTTTTTCTGCTGCCCACTTACTTTTCAATCATAACTCTATGGCCACTTAGGCTTCCTTGTCCTTTGTCAGACATATCAAACCTGTTCCAGGGTTAGGGGTTTGGCATACTCTGTTTTCGCTGCCCGGCAAGGTTTTCACCCACACATCCACCTCACCAGCATCTTCACACCATTCCTTTCTCAGCTTCAGCTGAAATGCCACCTTAGATCTCTCCAAATCTCCAAGCCACAGGAACCTCATTGTTAGTTCAAAACCTTGTCTCCTCTCTCTCCCTCAAGCTGTGACTCTTGGATCCCTTCTTATTTCCTTTTCAGCTCTCCCTAAGTTTCAAGATAGCGATACCTAGATTCATTGTTTATACCTGCATTCCTGGTGCCTGGAACAGTTCTTAGATCTTAGAGAGGCTCTATACAGATATGTGGGAGATGGTTAGGGAATAAATCTGTCTTTCCATGGACATTTTGTGCTCTAAGTTCTTTTGATTAAAGATAATGCCACAGAGAACTTTAGCATATCTTTCCCCACTCTCCAAATATGCCTTCTCAAGCAAAGGTGTTTTCTGAGCTCGTAGGGGAGGTTTTCCTCCAAATGACTGATTTGCAAGCAAAATTCTCATACGTGATGTATCTTAATCATGAAATAATTCCTCAGAGAGTGTCCTCATGTATCACCTGTAATGACATGCCTAGAATGTAAACAGGCCCTGTGAGGGAGCTATCTAGTGATTTGCTCAGCACATCAATGCATGTTACTACTGAACTTGGGTGTCAGTCATCCAATATCATTTGCCCAAGGAGATTTTGTCACTAGCTGATCTATGCAACCAATGCTCCCCAGAATTTTCTACAAAAGGAATAGAATTTAAAAGTTAATTTATTGTAAAAATAAATTTATTGTAAAAATATTCTTTGAATTACTGTGGTATAAAAGGTAATTCCTTGAATACTAGATGAACTTTATGTGAAACATCAAGAAAAAAAAGATACTGAATTTGAAAGATTTTAAGCTCTAAGCATTTATAGCTCCTTTCATTCCTACAGAAAATAACTTATGGAAGTCGTCGTCTTTCTAAGCAATTTCATGATATTTAGGGATGCAAAGGAATCCTGTCTATGTTATACTTCATGGATGGGTCGGTCATCCATGACCCCTTGTGCCTGGCTTCTCCCAGGGAGCTCAGGCTCTAGGGGAGAAGTTTTCAGCTACTTTGAAAGGTTTTCAACCCTATGCTGTCTCTTTTTGCTGCAGGGCATCTTGACCAAGATGAACTCAGTCTCTGCCTTATGTTTTAACTTTCCCATTATTTAAGAGTCTAAAAACAAGATTAATTATACTTGGACTTTAGAAAAAATAATTCCTTTGCTGCATGAACCATGAAAACAAAATGCACTGATGATCTTTCAATGACCCAGAAACCAAGATAATTACAGTTGTAATTAATTACATAACATGACGTCTCCTGGTAGCTGGCGAGAGGTCTAACCCAGAAAACGCCAAGGTTGGAAAATTTGAATTTAGAGACTTATCACAGACCCAAAGCTGGGCGAACACTCGCCAGTTCCTAATCTTTCTCTCAGCATGTTTGACCTGAGGCAAAAATCACTTAACCTGTTCTAATCTTCCATGCTCATCTGTGAAATGGGGATGGGAGCGCTAGACCACCTCCAAGAGGAGGCTGTGTTGAGCCATACAGTAATGACTGGAAGGAAAAATGGTTTCACACAGAAAGCATTTGAGGAGTCAGTGAATGCCAATGCGATGCCTGGTATGTTTGTCCAAAACAGCTTTCACTGTATCATACCAACATGTACACTGAATGTATCCCCATGCATGTGTTTCAAAAACACAACAATCTCTTTCTTACTAAGTAGTTACATTATCTCCTGCTGTTTCAGCAAGTGTCTCAGACATACATACCTCTGTTGTTTTTCTTTTTCTTTTTTTATGCTTTTAGGGAGGGGTCTACAGGGTGTTCAGGTCTCACTACTAGGTTGGACTTATAGTGATTTGTCTGCTTACAGCCTCCCAAGAGCTGGGATTATTGCCATCATGCCCAATTTCCATCCCAGCACACCCTGGGGGCACAGCTAGGATGGCAGGGCCAGGGCTTGAACCCCCAACCCCTGTGCCTGCTTGGAGGTGCTTTAATTGCTAAGCTATTTGGCCTGTCCTCTCTGTGGTTTTTCTGCAGTGTGCTTTTTTACAACAATTAAAGATACAACCAAACCTCAAGATCTTCTATCTGGCAAAAGATCCCATTCCCTGGCTTGTGGTATGGGTGGATGGCCAGCTAATAACTCCAGCTCTAGGCTCCACCTCCCAAATGCTTACCCTTCACTTTGCATTTAAGCCAAGAGATGTGCGAAGATCTTCGCTTTGCAAAGTGCACTGCATCAGAGAATAGTCATCTAAAGTGGTACTACATAATAAGAAACTATTGCTGGTGTCATACTTACAAATTGGAGTAAAATGATGCATTAAGGTGTGAGCAGACAGGGTGGACAAGTAAGAAAGAAACAGGCCATTCATTTTATCTGTCGCTATGTTTATGTACAGGTGAAGTTCTGTCAGGACAAACTTTATAAGATCAACAAAAAAATATGAAATTTAAACTCAGATTAAGATTTAGCTACAGTTGGTGCCAGCCAACTCTCCAACTTTGGAAGGAATGCAAGACTCAAAAAGGATGAAAACATAAGTGTCAGCTGCATCCAAGCACAACCTAATGCACTCCAGATACGGACTACAGAAAATCTGCTTAGCATTGAGGAGGGAGCTCAGTGTAGGTTGGGGAGTGACTGGGTGACCACTATTTATCTCTGCAGTCTTCCCTGCAAAACAGGGCTCCTGCATATTGTCTTCAAATCTGTCCCTTGAGTAGACTTTGCTATTATCATCAGAATTAAAAATACATTAGACCCACAGGACCTTGAGGCTAACAGGACAAGATAGAAGCTATAGAATGAAGAGTGCTGAATTTGGACGTTGACTTTATCCTTTTAGTAGTTACCGATTTGACTATAGGAGTGATTTCACTTCTTTGAGCTCCAGAGTCTTTTATCTTAGGGTACATAGATGATGTTAATCTCCCAAGGTTAGTGAAAAAGTTAAATAGGATAATATATGCACAACGACTAGCACAATGCCTGAGCCCTACTAAGCCAAAGGAGTTCTTTGTCCTCCTTAAACACTCATATGTACATAGCCATCTAGCAAAGACACATGGACATAATTTTAGGATACATATGCATCTCCTCCTACCATGTAGATGGATATGGTAATGTAAATTACCCCAGAATATTTAGATCTTTAATTTCTAAAGCCTTCAAATGCAACTACTGGCAAGTCATGGAGGAAATCCATTGTGGATTAGATGAAAATCATGCGACCACCAGCTGTTTCAACACACCCAGTTGTTTGAGATTAGATAGAGGCTTTTTAAGCCTTGGTGATTATACCCAGATCTACAGAATATGTAGGTACAGGACAAATAAAGCTTTTCATAATTTTAGGAACTCAAGAAAGTGACAAAATATTGACTTAAAGCAAGAGGGAGTAGTTAGGTTTTTCTAGAATATCTCCACAGATTTCTCTATTTACCTATAGTATTTTCCTTGGTCTTAGTTTGGATGTAACAATCACCCTTGGTACCACACAAACTAATCTTCCTGTCAGGTTAATGTGATGCCAACAATGAGGGCAGGGTGGGGTCAGAGCCCATACGAGCCAGGTACATTTCTTGAATAAAAAGCATTAATATACATATTAGCTTAAGGCCAGAGTTTGCTGAATACCGTTATGCCATATCTCAGAACCCAAGCATTAATGAATAATTCAACTCCACAGAATAATCCAGCGTAAGGAGGAATAAGCAACACAACCACTTGAGGGGAATTCTGTATGGAGCACAGACAGGAATACTGATTTAACAGTTCCCTATACTGTGCCAAGAACTGTGCCAAGCACCTTAAGAAGGATGTGGCACTGTTCTCCCTTTAAGGGGGAATGAAAAGATAAAAGGCTTAGGGAAAGACAGGACATTTGATTCTGTAAGGCTGTGAATATTTAACCCTGTACTGAAATTCAGATTTGTATGTTCTTTCCAAAGTTGTACTCTGTGTCTGTTCCATTATTTTGTGTCCTTTGCAAACAGCAATGCTCAGGGTAAAATCTCAGCCAGTGACCTACCTGACTGTGATTCCACCAGACCTGCAGAAAAGCTTGTGTCATTTCTTGGTCTGTATCTGCCTCTCCATGTGTGTCTCACAAAGATACTTTATCTTTCAAGTTTTATGGCTCATATCTGTGACTAAAATATCATTTATGACAATTCCCATCTGCTAAGCTTCAAGAGTGATATAATTTGATTGCAAAGGGCTGCTATCAGGGCCCTGAGTTAGAAGGCAAGATTCAAGTAGAATCGAAATGTACCTAACCCTCCATCTCCCAGGAAGCTGAGCTTCTAGGAACTGTACCCACTTGCTTAGAAATGAAAAGCTCTCTGGTGAATGTGGCAAGACCACAAAATGAAGGACCCTGTGACTTTGCCCAGAGCACAGCAAGGAGCTGGGCCCCTCCAGCTCATGCAAGTCAGAGCTGCTTCTTATTCTGAGCAAGACAGCAGAAGGCCTGGTTCCTCTGTCACCTCTGACAGTTATAGACTAGCTGTGTACCTTATTAAAGATTAAGGTTTGCCCGGGCACTCTCTTTCGGCCATCTCCTACTCACAGCTCAGCATTTATTACAAAAGGACTGGAGATTAACAACATCCATTCTGCCAGGACAGAATGCACATCACTTAGCGGCCTCACAAAATCAAGAAAATGTAGACTAGGGGAGAGCAACCTTCCGCAGCCCAGACCAAAATCCACCTGCCTCTTCATACAATCTGTAGCTTGGCTTTCAGACTATCTTTATTAGCATTTACTGTGGATTTTTTTTAATTGCTTCAACTATAGCACATTTTCTCTCCAGTAAATATCAAAATATAGAAAAGCTCAAATAAAAACCATCCTAGAAGTAGGTTAATCCTCCAAGTTTTCAGCGCCTGTTTCCTTTCTCTCTCTCTTCACCTCTTCTGTGTCATCCTCCTCTCCTGTGTTTCTTTTCCTTTTCCCACAAAGTTGTTTTTGTAGGGTGATATAAAAGTGTTATATCTAAGAGGAAGCTCCAGATAACCACAGTAATAATCTTAACTAATTATGAAAGAATGGACAAAGAATTTCTGGTATGAGGGCTCTCCACTGCTCAGGGCTCAGAGCAGTCCCTGAAGTCCAGTTGGTAATCTTTTTCTCTGAGCCAGACATGGTCCTTCCCCAAACCACCGCTGCTCCTTAGTCTGTGTTGGGGTGAGGACTGAGCTCCTTCTGTGAGTGGTTTTGCCCTCAAGGAATTTATATTCTAATTTGGGCAGGAGCACCAAGAGGCATAAGGATAGCTCTCATCAAAATGGGATCAACAAAGACACATAATAGGTGCCAGCTACAGACTAGGTAGTGATCCGATTTTGTTAAGAGAATGGGCACTGCTTTCTCTGGAGTCTGCAAGTATCTAGACAATCTCTCTGCTAAGGGACCTGCAATGGGAGTTGGCCCCTTCGTCTTCACAGAAGCTCTAGCTCTGTCTTCAGTCTCTTCACTGGGCCCACTATGGCTCAGATGTGCAGACAACGGCAGATATATCTGTGGGTAGTGTGTGCTCAGTACCTGCGGCTTTCCTTTCTTTTTATGTATCTTAAAATAGAGGTTTCCATCAAAGGTAAGAAGGTGATATGAACTGAGGAGTGTTCTGTCTAATAGGAAGTTATGAAGCACATCTTTAAAAAGATACAACTTTTGATCTAGCAATCACATTTCTACAAAATCAGCATGCTTGTAAAAATGAACTAAATTTCATTTATCTGATTTATGTTTCTGTATACAGATAGTTCCATGTATATGTATAGTACTAATGTTTCTAATAGAAAATAATTGAGTCTTTTAAAGAAACTAAGTTAAGATTGCCCCAATTATCTGGTAGAACACAGTGGAAGGATGTTCTATGATATACTGTTAAGTAAAATAAAACAAGGTGGGTTTTCCATATGTGAAAGGAAGTTATCTCTGCATACACTTGTGCAGTTCTATATGCCCATATGTCTACATTTCAGTTCCTCTCCTCTCACCCAATGACCACTCACAGTAATTAGTTTCCAATAGAACAGAGAGTCTGAGATCAGTTTTTTCTCTTTCTTTTGCTAGAAGTAGTGCTCTGTAATTATTAGCTGTGGCTATATATCACTTTGAGCAGAAAAAAAATGTTCATTGGTTAATCTGGGTGTGGGGACTGTGGCATATCTGTTTGCTTCTTAATTCTTCATGAGAAACATGTAACACAACGAATTATGAGCTTCAAGCACTGGAGTGCGATCCAGATAGGAGAAGAAGAGAAGGATGAGGAGAGGAAAAAAAAAAAAAAAAAAAAAAAAAAAACACCCAGGCTTTGTTGTTTGGAAACATCAGAGGAGCATCTGAAATTCACAGAAAAACTAAAACTTGTGAAGCAAAGAAGAACAAAATAGAGGCAAGCCAAAAACGTGGACACATCTGTCACAATACAGTACGATCCTGCTGACGTAGCCATCCTCCTGTGGGGCTCTGCTCCGAGGCTGACCTGCATTAGTATTCCGCTCACCATTGCGGAAGCTGCCACTTTTCTCTGCTTCTTTTTGACCTCAAGCATTTTATGCATAAATGTCAGTGTTCTTTGCAATTAATCATGCCTACCACAGACTAATTGTGGACAACAGTCCTGCAATTAGCCAAAAGGAGTTTCAAATATGCATGAATGCTCAGAAGGCACTCACATGCCAAAGCCTCAGGTACCCAAACAGGAAAACTGGCCACTCTTTTAGAAGTCCCTTTCAAATTCAATGTGAGCTAGCAAGATAATCAGATCCTAGCCGATGGCATCCATGCCTGGGGTCAGCTAATGAGAAAATGGCATCCTGAAATGCATGTTATAAACTCTGCAAAGTAGTGCATCTGAAAATACCAAGCATGGACCTTAGAGCATGTATGCATGAGCTTGTGTGTGTGTGCGTGTGTGTGTGCGCGTGCATGTGTGTGTGTGTGTGTGTGGTGCAAGGGGTGATTCACAGAACTGATGCAAAGATATCTCTGATTGAGAAGCACAGTAATTCCCAGCTGACAGAAATGGAAGCTTCAGAATCAGACACATGGGATCATGTGAAACTAACTCATATTCTCCACATCTGGTGGTAGGAGGACTGTCACCGAAAGTTCCCACTCAGCACCACTAGACCAGCTGAGATGATGTGTTTGCAGATTAATATTTTGACTTAATGTATAAAATAAAGATAATTTGAAACAGGAATATTGTACTCATCCAAAGCCCCAGGGGACTTCCATGAAGCCTGGAGATATTTTGGTCATCCTAAATCAGGAAGGAAGTGCTACTGGCATGCAGTGGGTAGAAGCTAGGGATGCTGTTAAAGATCTTACACTACACAGGGCAACCCCTCACCAACGAATAATTTCCTAGAAACTGCCAATGGTGCACTACTGGAAATGTCAATGGGGCTGCAGTGGAAACACTGTGATTTAAGGTCACTAAAAAGTATGAATTCTGGGATGAAGAAGCCTGAAGACAATTCCCAGCTCTGAACAGACCAGCACTGTGCATCTGAGCAAAGCTTGTCACCTTTCTGGGCCTCAGTTTCTGCTTCTGCGAAGTGGGGATCATGCTGACTTTGCAGGGTGCCTGTAAGAACTTGAGATAACGGAAGGGAAAACACCTGCCACATAATGCACAAGAGCTACTGTATTATGTTAATTGCAATTATTAACATTATTTACTTTTTTTCAATCACATTACCAAACAGAGACAAAACAAACTTGGTGGAGGAGCTGTGCTGTTACTAATCAGGCGCTATGGCAAATATCCCCTCCATCCTCCCAGGAATAAACTAGTCTCACTTCAAACAATTGTTACAGTTAGAATCCAATTGACTCCAGACAAAAGTATTGAGATAATCAGCATATTAAAGCCAACACTATAACCATATGTTAATTATGTAAATGATTCATTTTAATCAGCTAGAACCATGTAAAGAGTAACTAGGAATGCAAATGCAGGGAGTTATTAAAAACCTCATTATTATTCATCTTGGTTCCATGCATGAACGTATCCATCCAAACAGATGAATTAATAGCGAGAGGAGAGATGAAAGTGCTGGAGGGAGAGTCTGTGGGACACCATCTGTCTGCCTTTGCTTCTTGCTCTGGTCGCCACTTTGCAGAAAAGCTGGACAAGCCAGGCAAGAAGGGAGCTTCGGGTTTTGTCTGGAAGGCCTGCTCACCTCCCAGTGCCACAAGGATGCTGTAGTTTCTGAATACCTGAGTGTGTTTGTTTTTCCCAGGTGGTTGGGGTGAGTGTGCTGGCTTAGAGCCAATTTGTTCTACCCAGTAGACTGTGTGTCTGGAAGACCACACTCCCCAATCTTAAGGTTGTGTCACAAAGACCTCCTTTCTCCTCTTTTTAAAATTTTATCTTCTTATTCTCATCACACTGTTTTAATCATGGGAGGAGCATATTTAATATTATATTAACATTATTAGTATTATTATTGACAAATACCATTATTGAATTGTGATGTCATTATTATTACTGCCTTTGAGAGCTTTCTATGGGAGCAGTTCCTCAGCAAGTCCTCTTGTTTGGTCTTCATCACAATTTGGCTCTTGTAGGGGTAAAATACACTGTCAAACTTAGCATAAATAATAACTGGCAGAAAATGTGGCTGTCGAACAAGATTGCTGAACTGGAGGGTGCGTGGTACAATGACTGACTCTCGGGTCTTTGGCTGATCAAACTCTTCTAGTAGAGTTCAGTGTGTGCATGTGTGTGTGTGTGTGTGTGTGTGTGTGTGTGTGTGTGTGTTTGTGTGTGTGTTTTAGTGTTTCTATGAAACTCCTGATAATGCTGTTTATTGACAAAGATTAGAAAATATACCATAAGCAAACTGATACAGTAAGACACGAGAGACTGAGAACCAAACTTAAATCCAACTTCAAACCTCCCAAGTTCTTGATGAAGAAGGCATTTTCCATGGTCAGCATGAAGTGTGATCACTTGGCTGACATTAGTTGGGTGTCTTGGATTCAAACACAACTTTGTCTGGTCCCCCCTGTTTTGCCCAATGCTATGAGAGTGACACCGTTTCTGTCTCTAAAACCTTTCTCTTCCTCCGTACTGGTATCTTCAGTGTATCCTTAGCCATGATACCATATTCTCAGTCTTCATTGTTGAGTATGGTTATCACCAGGAACATAAATCTACTATGCATTTGAAAGGGTCAAAAGTGGCCAAGGAACTAGGTTTTACTTAATCTTACTAACTTATTTAATAGTTCACATAAAAATAAATAAATGATTTACATGGTTAGTGGCTTCCATACTTGATGACATAACATTTGATTTCCACGGATGCCATGCCAACATTTTGCACTGGTGTGTGTATGTTGGGAATGGTCTTTTAAGATTGAATTGTGTAAAATGGGCTGGTGGGAGAATGCACAGGCAAATGCTGCCTGTGCCAAGCAGATCACCAGGAGCTTCCTTGAAGAAAGAGAGATTGACCTCACATCCCATCATAGAAGACTGAGGGGGCTTTCTGTGTCACTGACATACACATTCATTACTGGCTTAACCTAAGGACAGCATCCCAGATTTTTCCTTTCCCCATTAATTCCCCAAACTCCTGTAATGTATGCTTTATGCTTTCAAAAAGTGGATCAAAATAAATGGTGTTTTATACCTTCACAAAACTTCTTAAGTTTATAAAGACTTGATCAATGATGCCGGCTCCCTAGCAATGCTGAAGCATTCCAAAAATAGAGCTTCTGTAGAGAAATGGCCAAACAATGGCCATTTTCCCCCTCTCTTGACAGTAACAATTTTCAAGCAGTGATTCTGGTATTCACGGTATGTATAGCTACATGGACTTTCATGTGTGTGTATAACGTGATTAATATCTTACAAAAATCTAGTCTTTTAGTTCCTTTTCAAATATTAGAAAATTTAGCACCACAGAGTTGGTCAGTACTTGGGGAAAATGACTACAGTGAACAGGAAGCTGCTTTTGGCTTGCAGATAGCAAGTGGTGAGACATTCGCTCCCTGTTTCTTCGATGTTCTCACCTCCCTGCCTGCTGCAATCATGTAGAGTTACATGGACACCTGACTTTTGAGCAGGGAATGATGAGACCCTACTTCGTTTGCAGTTCTCTACCTCTACAATATGGCTCTCTAAGACATTTATAATGGAATGTAAGCAGAAGAAACCACTTCCTTTCCACAGCAGGTCACACACACACACACACACACACACACACACACACACACACAGAGAAAGAGAGAGAGAGAGAGAGAGAGAGAGAGAGAGAGAGAGAGAGAGAGAGAGGCAATTGAGGGCAAATCAAACATCAGAATAAGGCTCTGTCAGAGAATCCAAGAAAGGGACAGTGATAAGAAAAAGACTTGCCCAAGTGACAGAGTCACACCTGCTTCTGTGCCATTCTGCTGTGACACGGTTTCAGGGGGGGGCACAATGTGCTGACTATAAACTGAGAGGCAAACATGGACCTCAAGGCAGCAAACCCTGAGAGTGCACTTCAGCTGTTCTCCTCACCTCTGCAAACAGCAAGTTCCCAACCTGGGGCTCCAGCTGCTACGTGAGTCTAGCTGCTGGTCCTCCTCAGCCCAACATCATCCCTGTAAACTCAGTGAGAGTGCTCCCTGCCAGAACGGCATGAGTCACAGGCACAATGGCGCCTAAGTCCAGGGCGGAGAAGAAGGGATCAAGCCAGAAGCCCATCTGCAATGCATTTCACACCAGACTTGAAAAATATGTCCACCTGACAGAAGTTCCATCAATCATTTCATTTGGTTTTCAGAAAGAGTAAACACGCTCAAAATTAAATGATTTTGGGAGTGAGAAGTAACCACATCCAGAAAGCTCTGTGTATCTTCCTTCTTCATATTCTAATGCCTTTCCTATTTCTCTGCCTGATGTCTCCTAATGTACTTTCACTAGAATCCCATTTTTGATCTTTAATCCCTTTATATGTTTTTCTGTGGTTACTCTTGAATGCCTTTGTAGCTGCCATAATTGGGTCTCTGGCACCATTTTAATAGGGCTTAGCACAATGCAGGCTTGACAAATTTCATCTAAGTGGAAAGAGAAGAGAAAACTATCAATATCATAGAACTGACCAGAGTTTCAAATATACCACAACAAATACATCAAATAGGACACAAGCTGACTCAGATGTGTTCTGTGGTAGGACCCAGGACTAGGGAGGGGTGGCAAATGCTATATGGGGCTGTGTCCCCACAGGCTCTCTGTCCTGGGGGGGTTGCATATTCACTAGTCTAAAGGCAGACACTAGACCAGATGATGTTTTCACACCCTAATGAGCTCAGCCTTCTCATCATAAATGTCAGGGCTCAACTTTCCTGGAAGCCTGCACAATGTTCATATCCTCTGCAGGTGCCCTGACTTTGTGATATTTGGCCAAGGTGCCCAACAACCTGGCAAGGACTAAGTGACATTCTCCTACATGGCTCTTTTGGAAACAACAGCAGATTTACAAATGTTCTGGCAAGAAGAGATTAATCAATGGAACCAGACACCAACAGTGGTGTCAGGCTGGCTCCAAATACTCTCAGGTTCCCAGGGGATGCCATATATACATGCACAGAGACTTAGGGCCATCTCTGAGTCAGAGGCCCCAGCCCTGCATGAGGGACACAGCTGATTGGCTCAGTAGTGAGCACCTGACCTAGGATGGACCAATCAAAATCCCCCCCTGAGAGTTTTTGATAGCAAATCAAGAAACAGATTCAATTCTTCTCTGATCTCAAAACAGAGGCGTTCAGTAAATTCTTAGCAGCAGTTTCGTGCAGGAAGCTAGTTTGTGGAAATGAAAGTGGCACAAAGAAAGGATGCGGGGTGAAAAAAACGATCTCATGGTGCTAACATGTTCTCTAAGTCCCAGTCACGCTAGGTTAATTACAGATCTACTTGTATTCTTTTAACTAAGGCAGCACTTTGTGCACATTGATTTGAGTAGGCATGTATACCTGTCATACTAAAGCTGGGTTTCTAAATCTCCACACCCATGACATGTGGAGGTGCTATGGTTGGCTTCATGGGAGGTATCTTATAGGATGTTAAGCAGCACCCACGATCTCTACCAATTCAGTGTCAGCACTTCCCCTCTATCCACTTGTGACAACCAAACATGTTACTGCACGTATCAACTAGCCCTTGTGGGAGAAGTAGTTTCCAGTCAAGGATAACTACCGTAGAGGAATTTTAATGTACAACTCAACACTGATGATCAGCAAGTCCCTTGTGCTCTGCTGGGTACTGGCTGCAGTTCTGGGTGAGGAAAGAGACTCTAAGAAAATATGAGTTCAAAATTAGGCTCTCCGTCTTGGCTATCATCTAAATTATTCCTTGCTACACACTATCTGGCAAGGTTCTTCATATATTTATTACCCAGTGGAGTGTATCATCTTGCTCACTGCTTTCTGGTGACATTTATATCTCACAAAGATGTTTATGGTTCCAAAGAGAGAAAGAGGTCCCTCATTCCCATGACACTATCTTGAAACATTATCCATCATGAAACTGCACATGTTCTGTAGTTCAGTGGGTGCACGGATGGTGGACAGAGGACAGGCACACATATACACAGACAGACAGATGTTATGGCCATATATATGTGGATGGTCAATAGGTGGGTGGATGGATAGATGGATTCCTTTATAAGAATCATTTTGATCATTGTAGATCTGCTTTAATATATTAACAGGAAGCATGGTTAACATCTAATAGGCTCAATGAGCAATGCCTGCTATATGTTCCTAGCAATATTTTATTTTACAAAACTGCCATTTCCATGCCGCAGACAGAAAAACAATCACAGTGCCTTCACTATGGAAACTGAGAAAACATTGGTCCAAGTTCCAAAAGAATCTCCCAGAGCAAGAACACAAAGGGTAAGTGCTCCTTGCCCAGGACCTTCCATTTTAACCAGAGTGATGCAGTGGCAGAAGAGCTACTGGCAGGAAGAAGACGAAAATATGCTCATTCCACAGCTGGCCACTGTAGCTGAGTAATTCTCCTCCCCCAGATCCAAGCCACTTTCTTCAGCTTTCCTGAGATTATGAGTTACTCAATGTCCTTCTAATAAATGTCAAAGTAGATATCTGGTACTTGAAACCCAGGAACCTAGCCTAATACAGCTAAGCATGGCCAACTGAAATGTTAAATGCTAAAAAGCACAGGCATTTCAGGATCTATGAATTAGCACCATGATATAGTCAATTTTGTTCCTATTAGAAAGGTCAAATTCAATAACCTACATTTAATTCCAAGGCCTTTTCTCCATACTAATTGCAAGATAAACAGATCTCATACTTAAAAGGGCTCATCCTTTCCTGGCAGCCAAATACATAGAAGATGGGAAGCTTCTCTCTCAGCTTGACCCAGAGCACTGGCGCAACAGAAAAAGCTCAGCAGACAGGAGCTGCCGGTAGTGTGGTAGATTCCTGAATCCCACAGTCACCAATGGAGTGGGAGAGAGAGCCCTAATCTTTAAACTGTCTTGAAAAGGTGTGGGCTTTAATAAGACCTGGGAGGCTCCATTCTGGCTGGCTGTTCTACTTTTCTATCATCTTACAAAAACAATCTTGCTCTGGTTTCCTGTTCCAAAATATTTCCCCTCAAATGTCCTTTTCCGGAGGAGACACCAGGACGACCAGATGGCTCCTCCCACTGCTGCTGAAGTGTCAACAACAAAACCCAGAAGTGACATGTGTTAACTGGCCCATCCCTCCCCCTCCGCACAGACAATAAATAGCAAGAAGGACAGAGGGGATTCAGGGCACTTATTTGAACTCCTGAAAAGCAAAACACAGCTACTCAAACTTCTATGGAAGAATCATTAAATGCTCCATAAAACGCACTTGGCCTTGCACAAAGAGGTTTTGTCCTCCAACAAAACAATTTAAGTGGTAGCAGCAAAAGGGATTCAATGACTTTGAGTGCCAGGGTGTGAGAGGCCCCTTGAACTCACAGTGCCATTTCTACACCTGCTCTCTTGTTGCCTTAAAATCCATGTGGCTCATTTTGTGCCAGGCACATTGCCCAGCTGAGTGACCTCAAAAAGCCCCCCCCACCCCCAGCTTTTATTTCTTCATTGGCTTTGGGAGCAACCTCTGGTTAAGAATTTAATCTGGGCCAAGCTCACCTCAAAGCACTCTGTGCCTGTCACATCGCTTGCTGGCTATGCACACAGTGGGGTGAGCTGGATCTAGTTCACCCTCTTGTGTTGTGGAAGTCATTGAGTTGCGCAGGTCAGGTGCTAGATCAGAGGCAGGATTTCTAGCAGATCACATGCAGTGTCTCCCCCAGCATCATGGCAGCCCAGCAGCTCAGACCCTGTAAGCTCAGGTTCAAGGCTGACCACAATTTGCTTGGCGATTGTGTTTCTTCCGAAGTCTCTAATTAAAAAAATAACAAGACCAGCAAGAGTACCAAAAACAACTGGGAGTAACAGCCACCACTTCTATCAACACATTTTATTGATCTCAACTCTCTGTCAAGCCTCAGGCTAGATAATAGAAGGCAACTTGCTTGAACCTCAGGAAACATTCCATGTGGGTCTTGACTTTTTCTTCATATATCAGGAATCTAAGGTTTCAGGAGGATGAATGATTTGTCCACAGTCACAGGGCACAGCTAACTTGTGAATTAACTTCAGCTACATCTGACTTGCATATCATAAAACCCATATGCACATACAGACATGCACACGTGCACTCTGCCCTTCCAATGCAGCCCGTAGAGCATGTGTGAGCTCTCTGCTACTTTCCTGAGCACGGCTCAAGCTTCCTCATGTTCTCACACTTTACCAGGACCAGACCACAGGAGGGCCAGCTTTGGAACCCTCTCTTCTACCTCCCACTACTCCGTGCAAAGTGAAGGTGGATTGCTTTCCTTATCTTTATATGCAGCAATCAGGACTGGAACAGCTGCAAAGAAACTATTCCTCTTTGTCTCTGCCACCTGTCTCTACCAGACTCACCTGGACTAACTTGGACTACTCCCACTTCAAGGACAAGGAAAGTATTGAATAAAGGACAGTGGAGTCTCATTGAAGCAGAAGAAACCATTCTTCCGTGCTTTGGGGGAAATGCCGCCTCCTTGTTCTTTGATGCAAAATGGTTTTAATCTTCCCCAAGAGTAAACATCTGCTTAATGCAAAGCTTTCTAAGTCAATTTTGGCCTCCTCTAAGTGCTGCCTAGAAACTCCAGGGCTATTACCCAAAGGTCTGGTGAGATGGGACTGCTACAAAATGTGCAGTGACACAAACGGGTCTTCTTAGCCCAGAATCCACACAGAACTGAACCACTCTCACCATACATAGCTGCAAGAGTCTTAGGCACCAAGACCTGGGAAACAAACCCCCTCTCCAGGTCTCACTGTGAGGCCTTCTTTGCAGGTAGTCTACAGATCCCAGCAGGTGCACACTGGGATAGAGTCCTCCTAGGCCCAAGGCTGTGTCCTTGGTTGGTTTTAGTTCATTTCTCCTAACAATGGCTTGCAGAGGCTAGGGGTGGAGGTTGCCCTGGGAATGAATGAGGAGAGACACATGCCAAGGAAGGATAAATAAAGGGACTGGACATACATATGCAAAGACCTCAGGGTGATTTGAGTGACCATCCTAAGGGGTGAGGCTGGAGTGTGGTTGCCAAATCGATAGCATAGCACCATGTGAAAAAAGGACAAACAAACAAATGACTTGCTGAACAGCAATAGGAGAAAGGAAAACTGGGAGCTTTGAACACTGGGGGGTGGGGGGACCTCTCCAGTGCAAACCAGAGATTTATAATAAAGCATAGGGACACAGGTGGTCCAAACAATAGAGCACACCCTGCTTCACAGGCCGGGCTAATTCTTCAGCCTTCCTGAGATGGCAGGAAAGTCCTTCTGAAGCACATTGCCCTGCAAAGGTGCACAGCCCTGGCTATGTTGTGTCTTTCCAGGGTCTCGGGCTCCAAAATCGTTTTAGGTCACTTTCTCAGAATTAAAAAGGCTTGTCCTGTTTGGAGAATGAGAGAAAGACAGACAGACAGACAGACAGACAGACAGACAGACAGAGAGGGACAGAGACAGATAGAGACAGAGAGAGACAGAGACAGAGAGAGACAGAGAGAGACAGAGACAGAGAGAGACAGAGAGCCATCCTGCAGGACTGCAAAATACTCCACCTCTGGTGTCCATCTTGGAGGCCTCAGAGCTACCAGTTTTGATCTTCTCAGACACACTGTTCTTAGCTGACCGTGATTTGGTTAATGTTCAACACACTGACTGCCTTCAGACAATTTCGTGATTTTCTCTTTAAGCTTATCAATCGCAGAAAACTTGACTCACCAAGTAGGTTGTTATGTCCATGTGGGTGACACGTGATACACAGAATTACTCTGTATTATGTAGCACATAGCTGCCAATATGCATAATAGGTGTGACCAAATTATATGGTGAACATTTAAATTTTAAAAATGTATTAGAGTGCCATTAATTTTCCTTATGGTATGCCCTCTCACTTCAAACACACATATCCAAATGATCCTGCCATTTTCTGAAGAAGTTCAGGAAGTCTCTTTATTGGGTGTCTTTGTGATATGTGATAAAAAGTATAAGACTGTAAGATTACTGTTGCCAAATGTCTTCCAACAAAAAAATCAGACTCATGAAAACATTACAGTGTGTCCTCATCCTTCTTTTTCATAAGCTCTACCACCATGGAATTCTGGCTCATCCCCCAAATCAAAATGACTAGAAAATTAAATATCTTTGATTGCTTAGGACATCAGGGCAGCCACAGCAGTGCAACAAAAAACTTACAAACAAAGAATTCCAGAATTGTTGGAGAAAGTGTCAAGCATGATGGGATAAGTGAGAGACAGTGCTTTGGGAGGACTGATAGCAGAGCAGCCTTTACTGCAAAGCATTTTTATTTTATTTTTTTTATGGCTTGCCCTGGGGGTGGGGCTGGCGCAGTGTGTGGTGCTGGGGATTGAACCACAGTCCCTGCAGTTCCCTAAGCTTGCCTAAGCAGGATGGACTGCTGATCCATCTCGCTGGCCTTGTAATACATATTTTTTTTTTTTTGTCTTTTTGAAACAGGGTCTCATTATGCAGTTCAGGCTGCCCTTGAGCTCACTTTTGTAGCCCAGGCTGGTCTCGAACTCACACCAATTCCCCTGTCTCAGCCTCCCAAGTGCTAGGATTACAGGCGTGTGCCACTACGCCTGGCTGTAATACATTTTTAAAATCAAATTTTCCCCAGGACATTTACCATACCTCGTAGAGATGGTGCATTATTAATAAGACCACTGAAATGGGTGTTCTGACCATTTCTCTGTAGCTAGGACCACACTGGCATCATATGCCCAGCAATCTCGTGAGGAGACCCAGCAATATACAAGCTACCTGGAACACAAAAGTGGATGGTCACTCAGCATGCACACAAGCGACTTGGAGTTGGACTCAAAGCCTGTCTCTGTAGCTAACCCAAATTTTCTTATAGTAGCTTAGACTGTTATGGTGCTGCTAGCCAATTTCCAAGTGAATCAAGGTAGATAAAAAGGATAGGCACCAAACCAGCACCAGATTTTCCATGTAAAAAAAAAAAAAAAAAAAAAAAAAAACATAATTAATCCCATATCCATTAAATGGCAAAATACTCTTGTTTTAGAAGTCAAATTCTAGGGGCAGCCAGACAGCTCAGCAGATTAAAATGCCTGCTTCGGCAGATACAGGGACCGGGGTTCAATCCCTGGCTAGCTGATTGGGCCCCATCCCTCTGGGGGGCGCACCCTGAAACAGTGATTGAGACTAGGTGTAGTGGTGCATGTCTGTAATCGCAGAGCTTGGGAGGCTGCAAACAGGAGAATCAGTATGAGTCCAATCTGTGTAGTGAGACCCTGTAGACCCTTGCTAAATACATAAAAAAAGGAAACAAAATTCTAACAATGGTGAATAAAGAACCAGAAGTGAGAGAGAAAAGCTTCTCACAACCTTTCCTTGGAATGCTTAGCGATGTCTTGCCACATGGTCTTGTGAATGTATGGCACACAAGCTCCCTGCTCACTGCTGATTTTTTGGCCACACTAGCACCAGCAGATCATTTGGCATCCGAGGCATTCACCTCCTACAAAATCACAGTTAAGGGAAGAAGTCCTACTTTTCCTTAGGAAAGCATAGATACTAATTATGAAATGATCTGTCATTATTTAAAAAATAATTTGTCAGGGATTTGCTCTCATGCCACGGCCACCTGCCCCTGTGAGAGGCAGGGCTGTCCCCTTCCCCTTTCTTGGCTCACTGTAGAGATGGCTGGGTTGGCTGTGAGTTCTTCTAAAGGTCTATCCACCCTCACGGGACATTTTGTACATATTCAGTGTGATGACAACAGCTACATAATTTATTTGTTGGAGTGAGTTATGAAAGCTAATCAATAAGAAGTGGAAGCCTTGCAAATTACCTATTGAAGATCAGCCTATTAAATGTTCTACTTCTACAAAGCTGGTTGGAGTTGAGGTCTCAGACTGCACTATTTATTAGCCCACATGCAAGATAATGTGATTCTCAAGCAGATGAAGGCAGGCCTCGCTATTAAGACAGAGACAGCAAAAATAAAAATGAAATGTGTCCTGCTACAACAGCAAATCCTGATTCCATGATCACCAGGAAAAAAAAAAAAATCAGAGGAATCTAACTGCAAGCTCAGAAGATTTCTCTCCATGAACAGTACACTGTGTAGGGAGAATAAGAGAATAATAAGAAGAGACATTGCACTGGGAAATCTCTCCCAAACTCTTGTCAAAATAAAGTGGTTAAAGTACATACTAATAAGCTGGAGGCAGCAAGTGCTCGTTGTCCTCTATGGTGGCCAGGCCAGGCCAGAAAGAATGACAGTGCTGTGTCAGAATTGCACCGAGCTCTGCACAATGATAAGAAATGGCCTGAAAACAATGTCTGGCTTCATTTAGAGTTCAGCAGTGTGGATCTGTAGTGCAGTGCATGCTAAGAGGGCTGGATGAAAGTGAAAGAAAGTGACACGAGGTACATTGTGCAGCTTGCACCAGCGGAAATCAGGACACTTATGTGGTCAAGAGCTTTGGCCACAGAGAATAGGACCAACCAGAAAGTCTCACTGTGTAGAGTTTCTGCCAATCACCACCCTCTGCCTGCAACCACTCTCTCTTAGGGTAAATCAGGCTGCTGGATCATTACAACCCTTTCTCTCATTGAAACATTATTTTTAACATAACGACAATAACCATGAGCCTTTTTACCTACTGGATTATGCCACACAAAAGGTCTTTTCTCTCCCTCTACTTGGTGACTTCCAAACAGTGCATGCATCTGTGGAAACCAGAGTGTTTGTGCACCTGCTCCAGGGCTGGCCCAGCCCCTGGCAAGTAGGACTTCCTTCACCATCTCTGATCATGACACCATTTAGAGCTAACACCTTTATTCAGAGACAGAATATTTCAAGGCCAGGTCTTGGGGTTCCCGAGGCGAAACACTTTCTGCAGCCATGAAATGCTCCTCTGCAGAGGGGCCCCAGCACTCACAGGGAGCTGAGGCGCTCAGGAAGCCAAGGCTCAGGCCCTGTGCTCTTTGGTCTGCTGTGTCACTGCTGCCGCAGGCTCTTGCCATGCTCCGATGATGAGCTAAGGCTGAGGGTTACACCCAGTTTTGAGGAACTCTCAGATATGAACAGAAGTGGCCCTGTTATTTCAGTACTTTTAGTACTTCTACAATATATTCATATTATTTTAAGGGCAAAGCACAATTAAGGTTCAGAACTTCAAATGCTGTTACCTCTGACAATAAACCAGTCAGTGCTGTTGACCTGCTTAAAACTTTTTAGTGGCCTCCATCCACATTTTCATAAAAATGCTAACTGAGCTGCACGCTGCCCAAGGCCCTGCCTGCCTCCCTCAGCACCCCTTGCTCACCTTACCTTCTGTATCACAGACTTCTGTGGAACGCTCTCCAACTGTGGGACCTTCTTGGTAGGTCCCTCCTCTGGCAATCAGTCCTGGCCTTTGCTGCTGCTGCTCAGAGCACCTTGACCTAAGCTTACTCTCTGCAGTGGGCTCTGGATCGTGGAGCTCTGCTCCTTCTCTGGTCTGTTCTTACCTCATTAAGTTTGTTCCTCTGTATGTCTGCTTCCCCCTGACTATGAGAGCCCAAGTCCCATAAGTTGGTGTTGACTCACTTTTCAGTACTGTGTTCTTGGTGATAGATCCATGACTGCCATTGTGATGATACCCAGGAGATGTTTCATGAATAAATGATTAGATGAACATATTGACCTTATCACTGGTCACAATGCACGAATCAGTGCACCGCAGCACTATGGCTGGGCGACTGAGGCAAGCAGCCTCACTGCAGGGAGCTTCTTAGGCTCCTTTCTGCTATTTCCAGACAACTAAGACACGCTGCATGGGCCGTATTTGCCCAAGTAAACACTTCCTTCTACTGAAAAGAAATATACTTTTTGGCCTTGACCTCATTTTGCCTCCAGCAGAATGCCTTTGGCTGTCAGCAGCTAGAAGCCTGAGCAGAGCAGGTGGAGGGAGGTATAAATGATCCTGAACATTGAAAGGAAAGGAAATTATCACCCAACAGACTGGCAGACATTTAAAAGATTCGTGATGCCCACTTTGGACACAAATGCAAGGTAACTGGTCTATCATACCCTCTTTATGAAGTAAGAACTGGCAAAACCACTTACTAAAGGGCAGTTTGACAGTATCTATTGGGATATAAAATACACACAGCCTCACAACTAGCAAACTCAACTCTAAGGTTCTACTGCAAAGTTATTTTCACAGATACGGATGTACAAGGACATTTATTTACAAGATTATTGTGTGAGAAGAAAATAAATGTGGAAGTTAAACACCTCCAAAACATGAGTGCTAAATACATTATGGCATGAACATTATGAAATCTCATGCTATCTATTAAGAAAGGTAAGGTCCATCTCTACATACTGACGTGGGAAGAGAAGCAAATCATGCTGTTAGATAAAACCAATTGCAGAAAATGTGAGGAGTGACATCCTGTTCACTGAAAATGTGAACACAGCTCTTTCCACACAGCTCTGCATGTGATTGCATATGCATATGAGTTATGACAAAAATATAATAATCAATGTTCCAACAATATTACAATAAAAGACATATTCCATTGATCACCCTCAAAATAACTCCCTCTTGTCTGAAACACATTTGTCCTCCTTGCTACTTTCTGATGCAGTTCTGGAGATTGTCTTCTGGGAGTGTCTTTAGTGGTCCTGTTTGGGCTGCCTCAGCATCCTGAATCTATTAAAAACATTGAACTGCCATGATCATTTTGACTTTGTGGAAGGTGTATAGCTACTTTCTCTTTGTTCAATGTGAAAAAAGATTTGTACTAATAGTATTTATACAAGATATCAAGTTTGCAATTTGTACTCTGAATAAATGCTATGAGGACAGCAATATGCGATGTATTAGTTATTGGAACTGTCCTATTAATCTGTTGTGAAACTGTATCACTGCTATTTCTTTTCATTAAAATTATTTGAAAAAAGAAAGAAAGAAAGAAGGAAAGAAAGAAGGAAGAAAAGAAGTTTCACGGTACCAGGCTGGAGAAGAAGACGGGAAAAGACACACACACTGAAATGTTTTTCCAAACCTGACTTCCTGTTGCGTGCCCTAAATGGAAGCATTCACTATATTTTTGATCACCCCACACAAAACCACTCACAAATGAAGACTTCAAGAAATGTTTCTTCAGAAGGCATGAAAGAGTTTCATACTAACGACACTCTAGCCATCACCCCTGGATGGAAGGCAGAAATGGAAAAAAGTTGTACTTAGCAGACTCAGATGTTTAACTCTTCTCTCTTAATTCCTGAACCACTTTGGAAAACACAAACTTAAAAGTAAAAGTGCTGAAAGATCTTAGAAGATGAATTCTGTATTATGAGTTGAGCCTGAAAGAGGATAGTTGCCTTAGTTAGAGGCTCCCAGAACTACAAAGGAGAGATTTGTAAAGTGGTGTGAACAAAATCAAAGGGCTCAGGTTTAAATCCATCTTTCATTGTTCGCTGGAATGTGAGCAAGGAACTGTTCTGGGGCTGTTTTCTTGTCTACAAGCTAGCATAATCACAGCAACCTGTTATGAGTGTCTGTGAGGATTAGCTAAGATAATGCACATTAAATGCATACTGCTCTGCATGCCACAGGGCAAGTGCAAATGGCAACCATGTATTATTGTTCTTATTCTCACTGTCAGCATTCAGATCTGCTAAGGTGAGAGAAAGTAAAAGGAGATCAAAGAGTGCACAATACGGTAACATAATTAATTCCATCTGGTAGATTTGTCCATTCAAACTTTCAACAATGCAGAGCATGTTCTGTATCATACTATCTAATACAGTCAATGAAAACCACCTCTATCTTGACTACTAGAAATGTCAATGGTGTCAAAAGAATTTTTAATGTTTTTCATTTTATGAACCGAGTGGTAAATGGAGTCAGGTGGTCAGTCCTCACATAGCATTTCCTTAGAGTTTTTTTTTTTTCCCAGCTAAAATAGCCTTATTCTCACCTCAGTCTTTGATATCAAGTGTTAGCAGAATGAATGGAACTTAAAATGTGAAGTATTGACCATCTCACTTTACCTGTGGCAGGGGAACTGATCTCAGAAGATTGCAGAACTGACTCCCTTTGCAAGCTCATTTGTTTCTCTGGTTGCCTGAAGCACAATCTCAGTAGGTGATGCTCTATCCATGAAATGGTCTCTCTAACACTGTCCAGGCTGCCTTTGGCTTTTGAAAGAGAATAGGCCATGGATACATCCAGTCCTTTCTTCCCACAGATGTAACAGGGAGAAGCCAATAGTATTACTTTGTTTCCAGGACATTTTTTTTTTAATGAGTTACAATTAACACTCTATAAAGCTCAGACTTTTAAAGGATAAAATTCAGAATTTTTAGAAATACATTCACAAAGTAGTATAGCTGTTGTTGTCAAATTCCAGAGCATCTTTAATTATTCCATGTCCTTGAAGTTGTCATTCCTTATGCTCTCAGTCCCTAACAACCACTAATCTACTTTTTTAAAATTTTGTTTTTCTTTTATTTGGTACAGGATCTCACTACATAGCTCAGAGTCGCAGTAATCTTCCTGTCTCATCCTCCCCAGTGCTGGGATTACAGGTGTGTTCCTCCATACCTGGTTGCAGTAGTCAGCCCAGCATATCAGCACAGCATATGATACTGGGGATCAAATCCAGTTCCTTGCACTTGCCAGCAGGTGCTTAGACCACCAACCTATCTCTCCAGCCCACTAATCTACTTTTGTCCCTAGAAGTTTTGTTATTCTGTACAATAAAGGAAATGTTATTCTTTGATTCTAGCTTCTATGATTTCATATATTTTCAGTGTTCATCTGCATGCCTGAACATGCATTAATACTTCATTGTGCCTTATGGCTGAATAATATTCTATTATATGTTAAATCACTCTGTTTATATTTGGTTTTAGACATCAAAATTTTCCTCATCATTATGCTTTTATGAGTAACACTGCTATGAACAGTCATATATCAGATTTTGTGTGGACATGTCTCCAATTAATTATATATATGTATATATAATTTATACATATATGTATATAAATAATAAATATTGACATAGGTAAAGCTATAAATACAGATATACAAAGCTAGTAGTTGGATATTTGGATCACATGGTAACTCAATGGATCTTCTGAGTAACTACTATAATATTCCCCCAAATGATCGTAATACTTTATAATTCCATCAAGAATAGATTGGAAAGGCTGGGGAAATAGCTCAGTAGAATAAGTGCTTGCCTGGCAAGCACAAGGGCCTGAGTTCAATCCCCAGTTCTGAAAAAAAAAAAAAAAAGAGTGGATGAATGGAAATTCCTATTTCTCTTACCATCCCAGAGATGTGTCATTATCCATCCTTCTATATAGCTAGTGTAATCAATGTGGTTTTAGTAGATATACTATTTATTTGTGCCTGGTGGTGGTAAATGCCTAATCAAATCAGAAATGGAAAATTTTTGTGAGTATGTTCATGTTAGTGGTAAAAATGGGAATCAGTTTGAGTAAAATAGCAACCATAGAACAACACCAGCACTACAAAGCACACAACCATGCAAAGTTGAGGACATTCCGGTCAAGCTGTAGTTTTCAGTCTCATCAGATGCATTACACATCTGTAATGTGCAGTCCTGTGGAAGGTGGTTCGGTGTATTCATAAATGCACATGCAGAGGCAGATCTGGAGCAAGAGTGGGACCTTTAGAACTCCGTCACCACAGTGTTTGCTAGAATATTATGTGGAAAGTAGAAGCAGAACTTGGATAGTTTTTTCAGAGGGTGGACAGGAGGACTGTCTTGCTAGGAAGACCCACGTCATTTAGCTTTCTTTTTAAATCAATTCCTACCCTGCTCATCTTTGGGTTTGGAAAGAGAGGAGTATGAAAGAACAGGACAGGACTGACCCAAGAGCAGCCACAGGTGGCTGGAGACAAATGTTTGGTGGAAAAAAAAATTGTTCCATTTTCTCACCTGATGCAAATTTGTGGAAGCAAAAAATTACATATTTCCAGGAAAAGAAGCCATTCCCTCCAGGATGGCATGATGCAGCTTCTGAAAGAGGCAGATGCAGTACTCAGTCTAATCCTAGTGGATCATCTGGCTTACAGTTTGGGTAGAGGGCTAGTTCTTTTAACTCCATATGCAGTCATGTGTAAACTTCAGGTCACACTATGCTATCCAGCTGACCACCCTTGACGGGATGAAGGATTTCTTCACCCAGTAGTTTACTAAGCCACAAAGTGGCAGATCCATGTCTGTTTCTAGAATAGAAAACTCAAGTATCTTTCCGCTATGGTTTGCTTTCAGAGCTGACTAGCAGTTACACACTTCATCACAGGACCAAATGTTCACGATTTTGCACAAAATCAATGGGGGAAACTTTAGCCAACCCAGTTCAAGAGCTCAGACCCACGAATCACCTGGCAGGAGCCCATCTATTTTTCCTTAGCAGCATGGGCCTCATTGTTAAGGCTCTTAGGGAGCTTTTACTAGAGTTGGAATATTCTAGACAGCAGATCAGAAAAGGATGTTTCTGACAGCTGAACTATACCCTGCCTGGGTCTGAAGATGGAGTGACAGAATTCAGGTGTCCATGGCATTCCCAGAAACAGGTGGGGCCAAAGCACTAAAGAAGCACATTCCCACAGAAGACATAGGTATTTAAGTGCAGAAAGTCAACTGCTCCCTGTAGACACAGGTATTTAGGAGCAGGAAGAGGTATATCCATGACAAACCTAGAGACCTATGAAAAAAAGGAGTGAGCCCTTAGCAGGAAAAAAAAAAAAAAATCTCAAGACTTTGTTGGGTGTGAGTGCCAGGGCCAAGTATTATGCTCCCCCTTGCCATCGTTTGTATCTCTTCTATGTTCCTTTCTTCTTAGCCACCTATAACTCAACCATCTCTGTGTTGTTGTGGTAGTCGTGGCCTTGTTTTTTTCATTTCTCCTCTCAGTGGCGTAAGTTCCATTATAAATGGCATCAGGTAAGCTTTTCTGCGCATTCTGTTCCGAATGTCCACCACTGTACCTGTGTGTATCATGTGCTCAATGCATGTCTAAAGAATTGTCAAAGGAATGAATTAACCAGTCACTGCATAATAACAGTTTCTCTCCATTTCATGCATGGGTAAACTTGAGGTTCAGGGTAGTAGATAAACATATTCAAGTTCCAAGCTCATAGGAAGTAAGGCTGGCTCTGTAGCCCAGGACCGACGGAACCCAAGCCCCCAAGTTGTTTTTTATTGTCACAAATTACGAAAGTGAGAGATCCATCTCCCAGGGGAATTTCCTACTTCAGCTAAGATAAAATAGAAGGAAAATCTGCCAGCCCTAAGAAGCATCCTGTGATGAAAACCCAGCCCAGGAGCACATGGCTCACCAGATGTTGCTCACAGCTCTGGTACAGCGAGATTTAATAAAGCACCCAAGACTGATCCTCATGCTCCAGCAGCTTTACTTGTAGGCCTTGGATGCGTTTTTGAGTCATTAACAATTAAGCACACATGCTGCACTCTCCAGGAGCTGCTGAAGTTACCAGGCCCTTGGTGAGTGAGAGGCAGGTACCTAATGTCCCCAGGCCTCCAGACCTCTTTCCATAACAACATGACTGTCTCGCAATCTCAAACCTTCTGTCCCCCAAACTGTCCCTCTTTTCAGTGCAGAATTCTCTAATCCATATAGATTTAAAAAATGGCAGCAGGCGGTAGTTATTCCCTAGCCAACCCCAGATACTATGGTATTATTGTCTTTCCTCACACAACACAGCTGCTCTCCCTGCTGCCTACACCCTTCCAGCCAAAGGCCATTGTCTACTTTCCCTCCACCTTCCAGATGAATCTTTTAAAAATACAAAAATCACATCATAGTGATCCCCTCGTGAAAATTCTCTGGGCATATTCCATCTCTCTTAGGCCAAAATCTATTCTCTGCAGTGTTCCAGAAGTCTGAATGTTATCATGACTCTGGATTCTTAAACTTCAGAATTTTATATCTTATTCCTCTCCCTTTACTCTTATCCCACTCACAGCAACCATATTTATGATCCCCTGGTCCAGGACGTTACACAGCTGGGCTTTCCTGTCAATCAGATCTCAGCTCAAATTTCTCCTTCTACCATTTAAAATAGCCTTCCTGGTCACTATCACGTAACCTCCTTTATTTTCTTCATAGCACTTTGCATCATCTGATATTCTACTTATTTACACGCTTCTTTCTTATAGAAGACAGATGGTTTTATTCTGATTCCACTCCCTGGGCCACAGAGAATGTAGAATACGTAGTTAGAAAAAAGAATTATGGAAGCCAAACTATAACTTTTTGTATTTCTAGAGCAAACCCCTCATTGGCTTCTGAAATGGACATGGTACAATATCACCCTCATTTTGATTCTGAGGGTCAGATACAGAGATGGAAAGGGAAGAACATTAACTGATAAGCTACTGATTAGGAGGGGGAAAGCCCTCTAGATTTTTCTGCAAACAGCCTGACAAGGGCTGGCTCGCAGACCTCATCCTGGATGCTATTGGCAAGCCCAGCCCGTGACTTCTTTCTCTAATCTATAAAGGAAAAATGTTATACTTTTAGGACTTAAGGGAATTAGGAGGAGGATTTAGTTTTTAAGAGACAAAGCAAAGTCATCTAAATTGGAAACTGATCTTGTGCCTTAGATGTGAGTTTGGTTTGCAGGAGAAATCCTCAGGCCGAAGCGAGGAGCGCTGACGAAGCAGATCTGGTCTGCCTGCCGTGCGCAGCTCCTCGCTGATAGAAGGCTGCCAGAAAGAGAGCTTGATCTCTTGAGCAGATTGGTTTTTAACCCAAGTTTTAGTCCTGAAATGAGCAGACTTCTGCTTCTCTTCAGGAAGTGGCTTTGCGTTCCAAGAATCCTGGGATGCCTTATGATGATTATGGAATTTTCTTTTCTCTTTTTCCAAGGGAAACACATCTTTGAATGCCCCCATTTTATGAAATTTAGAAAACCTGGAAACAGAAACCACCTGCCTACTTGGTTGGAAACACCTGCAGTCTCTCTGGTGCCAATTTCTAATCTCTAAGGGAGTCTGGTTGAGTTCTCTTTTTGTTTTGCCTTTGCCTCCCAGCACAGTTCATTACTTTCACTTTTGAATGACCCCTGAATAGTCAGACACCCTACTATCATAGCTAAGGAAAAGGTCAAGCCAAGAGTCATGAAAAGAAGACAACAGTGATGCTTTCTCTTTTAAGCATTATATGTTAAAAAAAAAAAAAAAGAAAGAAATAGTAAAAATATAAGCACCTCCCCTCCCACGACCTCTTAAGACTGAGTTCTGTCCTTTCAGTCTAAAGGGTCTTCAAAACACACACATTCCAGAAACTTTAGTTGCTTTATTTCTTTATTATATTTTTGGTGGTACCAGGGATTGAACTCAGGACCTTGTACTTGCCAGGCAAGCACTTATTCCACTGAGCTATCTCCCTGGCCCTAGAAACTTTAGTTTCTTAATATTCAAAATGGTGCAGATAATCTGTCCTCATCCAAACCACAACAATCAAACAGTCTTTAGTTCAGAAGGTCCAAACAAAGCCTGGAAGGGAACAGACACTCTTGGATCATGGGACCCAGAAAATACACTGAGATATATGGGAAAGGAGAGCCCTGTAGAGAAACCAACATAACCAAGGCGAATTCTACCCTCTACGGAGCAAGTGTCTGACCACTTCTGTGCCTCAGAGCTTAGAACGGATGCTAAGTATTTGAGGGGGTTGGGTTGTCATCAAACAGGTGTGCTATCACTCCCAGGAGGAAACAGTACAAAGTGTTCCTTGGTGCAGCTCTGCCTTGCTAGAACCAAATGCTAAATAAAACACACACACATGCAGCCAGTTTGACCAAGCAAATAGCTGCATATGATAAGAATCTCATATGCTAAGGGCCAGAGATGGAGTTCAGTGGTAGAACATTTGTCTAGTTCTGAGTTTTGAGAAAGAGAGAGAGAGAGAGAGAGAGAGAGAGAGAGAGAGAGAGAGAGAGAAAGCCATACACTCCACATCACTTTTGCCTTAGACAGCTTTACAGTCATTCCCAGATGGCTTAATCACATGCAGGCAGAGGAACCTGTGATCTCTCACAATATAGATGGGGACCAGCCCCAGCAGCTGATTGGTACACTGATGATGAGTGAGCACACGAGGCATCTGCTGGGCCCCCATGCCAGTTTCAGACCCTCTGGCAAGCAAAACCAAGTCCCCCTGCGAAGTCACAATGGGAACTGTCTGCCAAAACACCAGGTGTGAAACAAGCCCACTCATTAGCGCCAGTAAGCCCCCACCCAAATTCTCGGAACATGCTACCAGCTGAATACAGGGCTGCCCTCAGGGCCAAGCAGCAGCCTTATTAAGATGGTCATCGGATGGTCTGCGTCAATTTCACATTTTCCATCAAAAGCTCCCGGAGAGCCGGCACTTCTGTGTTTACCCTTCTCACCAGAACAAATACAAAGCTGCTGAAGGGAGCAATAACACACCGCAGCGGTAACAATGGAAGCCATCGCTTGCAAGCTGTCCTCGGCCCCTGGAGTAACTGACAAGTTTGACGGAGACTGTGTGTCAGTAACGTGGCTTGGTTTGTGCATATGGGGAAGGTGGAAAGTGCGGCTTCAGAAGGGCTAGACACAGAGAACTCAAAACGAAGGTCTTATAAACAAAGCCACAAGGACCCTTGCCCTGCCATTGCCCCCGCCCTACAGCAAGGTCCCTTTTCCTGCTGGGGTCTGTCTCCAAAGACCAAGGCTTTCTTTCCTCTGGGGAATGAGCCCTCCTGACAGCCAGCTGTAAGACCCAGGGAGAAAAACTGATCAGAAATGACAGCGGCACAAAATCATGTTAGCCTCTTGCTCAGAATAGGTTGTACGGGGGAGAGACACTGTGGCTCCCCCACAGAGCATGTGGGGACACCACCAAAGCTGCCACGGGATTGCGTGGCCTCAGACAGGGCTGTCCCTTGTTCCAACAGGGAGAACACATGATTTCTCTTGGTTGAACTTCACTTCTTTTTCAAATTAATCTTTGCAGGACCGCTCAGAGGGCTGGAAATATTTTAAATAAAGTACTCAATGGAGTGCCCAACAACCATAACAATAGGAATAACAAACAATAATTATTTTTATTATCTATAATGGCTATTATGTAACTATTATTACATCATGTTATATAATGCTGTATGGTAATTACATAACCACCTCATAAGCAATAGTCCAAGTAAGCTTCAAGTACATGGTATATATAGCTTTACACAATTATAAAAATGTGTTTTATATATTTGTGATTATATATTAATAAATAATACAATAGTGTATAATTTAAAATATGGAATAATTATATTATAATAATTATTTTGCCTCTTTTTTGAGCCAGGCATTATTACATGTACCATGAAGACTTTTTTTTATGAGCAGAATAGATTTATTAGAGGAAAGAAAGCTCCTGTCCAAGAGAAGAACAGGAGGGGGATCCTGAGCAGGTAGTCCCTCTACCATGATGATTAATTAATTTGATTCACAGAAAGGTCTCTGACACTATCTCCATCCCACAAAGGAAAATAGCAATGCTCAGGTAATGTTAGTACCTTTTTTTTTTTTTTCAGTTTTTAGGACAGGGTCTATAGGGTCTACAGGACCTGCAGGGTCTTGCTTTGTAGATCCAACTCATAGTGATCTGCCTGTTTACAGCTTCCAAAGATCTGGGATCACAGGTCTGCGCCACCACACCCAGTCTCAGTCTCAATCTCAGCACACCTTAGGGGCGGGACTGTCACACAATGTTTTGAACCCCAGCCATTGCGCTCTGCCAAAGCAGGTACTTTAGTCCACTGAGCATTCAGGTTGGCCCAATATGGCCATTTTATAGATGATGTGACTCCAGGCAACAGGAGCTTCCCCAAGGAGGCCAAGCTGAGAATTTGACCCAGGAACACTGGCTCCAGGTTCGTGCTCTTTGCTAGCACAGTGTTGGCCTCACGTGCGCTAAGCACACAGAATCACTGCAATTCTAGAGTCTTAGAGATGCTGTGTGTGGTCACAACCCATGTGGCAAAGAACTTGCAAACACATTCACCAAAGACTTTCTGTGTGCCAAGTGCTATGGCCTGCATCTGATTTCGTTTCTTTAACAACCCTCAAAAGATATACATACAGACCAGAAAAGGGGAAAGCTATATCTAAGGTCACACAGGGAATAGGCAGCACCCAAGATCACCTGCAGCATCAGACAGCAGGCAGCACTGGAGACAGAAGGCAAGGTCAGGGTCTGTCTCCAAGTCCATACCAGTACCCCCGTTCTCTCTTGTAGGGTTGATTCCCCTCCAGAATACAGTTCTTCATTGAGATGCTATAGGTGAAATTGCTTCATTCAGATCCTGCTACATAGAAAACAAGCAGCTACTGCTACCACTTTTATAACTAAATGTGAAAAACCACAGGAGGAACTTTCTTCCAAGAAAATATCAGAAATATGGGCTTGTGATACCTCCTACTCAGATGGCACATCCTTGGTCCCTTTCACCCTCAACAAAGCCCTCTCATGGTTGGTCAACACAGGTTCTTGAATCCAGCTCCCGTTGGATACACAGACTTTGGGCTTTGCTCCTTGTACTGATGCAAATGGTCTGGAGTTTGGTGCAGGCACCTGCGTTGACTGTGCATGTACACAGACTCTGATTTGTAGCCTGTCTGGTGAGCCCCTGAATGCCCTGGGGCCTTGGGTGACATGGGGCTGCAGTCTGTCCCCTTAAGGCTCTCCATAAGCTATCCAGTGCCAGTAGGCACTCACACAGTCTCCCTGCCACTGGGCATGGACAGATGGGAGCTATTCTTATTATTTAACATTTATTAAGCACCCACAGTGTGTCAGGAGCTGCGTGGAACAGGGGTGTGGGTGGTCCCAAAGAGCTTGTCCCCAGAAGCCTGTGGCCACATGGAAGGGAGAGCCAGACCACCTTCTCCTGTCTATGGCCTACCCCCCCCCAACAGCTTCCCAGTTGCAATGTGCTCTGTTGGAGCTGGTGGGAAAAGACAACATTTCAACACAGTTGGGACCCCTTCATGCTTATTTGTATGTTTCTGATTTAAAGCTCTCCAGATTGAGGGAGTAGGAAGGAGACAGTGGGCCTGCCAGGACCCAGGCCAGTGGAGCCAGATGTCACACCCCAAGGCCTTTTCCACAGCACTCCCAGGCTGCAGGGCCCTGTCCAGCATCACTGCAAACATGTCCTTGCTCATCAGAAACCTCCCTAGACCAGAAGTGAAGAGATGCAACTGTGCTATCCTGGTACCTACAGCATCTTCATGTCCAAGGGGTGATGGAAATTCATGATAAGTGTTTAGTTTTAAAAATATACTTCAGCAAAAGACACACTGAATTGATTTTTTTCACACTACTCCCCCTCTCTCTAAATGTACAGATTCCATTGGGCTTGCCACTTTCAGGAGCAGCTCTGGACATCTTCTCTCCTCAGTGTCTTTAGGAAATGTGATTAAAAACTAGTGAGCATGGCTGTCCAGTGGCACTCCAGGGAAAAGCAGGCCTGTAGAAACATTGGTGTGTGTCCACCTCCGCCCTGTTCTTCAGATCTGGTGCCATGTGACTTCTGGCTCTTCCTCAAAGTAAAATGGCCATGAAAGACCACTGTTTTGAATCTACATTAATGTAGCTATGACAGTATGACAGAAGACATGTATGAAAGAAGACTATAGAAGGGTGGCAAGAAAAATGGAGTAAACTGTATTTAGAGCAAGGGGCAGTATTTTGAAAGGGATTAGTGACAATATATCTTTTACTATAGTAAGTGTTTTAAAGTTTAAATGCTACCCTAGGGCCAGCAAGATAGCACAGTGGACTAAGCACCTACTTAGGCAAGCTCACGGACTGAGCTCCAGTTCTTGCTGTGCTGGCCCCTACCCCAGGCATGCTGATTCAGCCACTGAGTCCGGGCTTGGTGGCGCACGCCTGTAATCTCAGCACTGGAAAGGTTAAAAGTAGGAAGATCACTATGAGTCTGAACTGCTTGAGACATTGTACCAAATACATACATACATATAGACATACATACATACATACATACATACATTCATACATACATACTATCTCAATTTTTTAGTCATATTTCTTCTGGAAAAAATAAATCAACACAGCATGGGAAATCCACAAACCATATAGCATTAGTGACACTGCCCTCAGTGCTGAGGTTCCCACAGTATGTAAAGGCTGCTTGTCGAATCCTCAGGCCTCCTGGAAGTGCTGGTGGCTTCCCTGCTTTGTCAAGTAGGGATGATGTTAATTGCAGAGGCCCCACACCTCACATCAGTCATGGTGCCAGCTCAGATCAGCGGAGTGGAGCCTGACATTGGCAGCACTTCTGGCCCCTGATTGGCACAGTGATCCACTGCAGTGCTCAACCGGTTCCAACCCTTTGAGCCTTGACAGTGACTGTGGGAAGTAGAGGGTACATGCTCTAAAATCAGATTCCCACTTTTGGATGACATAGCAGAGGATCACAGAGGTCAGGTAAAATTCACTTGGGATGATGCCATCGAGGCTCATGCTGAGACTGAGCTTGTAGTGCTATAAATTCTGTCTACGTTCTATTTGACTATATTCCATCTTAGATGAGAAGAAATGGCTCTCTAGAGATCAGTTCCTGAGACAAATGGGGAACACACATTACTGTCTTCCTTAGTCCCTAAATTCTCCACACCCCTGGGAACTAGTGCAGATTAGAGAAAAGAACACTCCAAGGAGACCACTGTCTCCCTCAGCAACAAATGAAACTCTGCTAGACTCAAGTAAGGAAGGCAGAGTAGGCACAGAAGTAGCCATGCCTTGAAAGACAAGCCTTTGAACACCATCTTCCCACTGCAAATACAGAAAACCAGAAGTTCAAACCCAGCCTGAGCAACACAGCAGACACTGTGACAAAGCAAAATTAAAAGTTTTATGAAAGGAATATGACTATAGCTCAGCATAAAGACACTGCACTCAATCCATGGCACAACTTCTAAAACAAAAAATTTAAAAAAAAAACAAAAACAGGAACACAAAATCTTTATCCCCTGGGACATACTTGAAGCTGTATCCTTTAGAAAGGATGGAAAGTCATCTCTAGGAACTACCTTTTTTGGGAGGGCAGCTAAATATGTTTTCATGCTCAAGATGCTGAAAGCAACAAGTAGATCACAGTGAGATCCAGTGGGTAGGATAGATACCTTCTAGCAGTGGTTTTTCTGGCTCTCAAGTGAAGGGCATGGTCTTCTACAGGGCCCCAATGGCAGGGCCTGAACCCAGTCACCTGAATGCCTCCACGGCTTAGAGGAGAACCTTATATAGAAGACATGATCAAGAAGAATTTTAATGGATGGATGAGGTTACAACTAGGCCTTCTACATTTGCCAGTCTGAAAAACTCAATCTAAAATCTGTCTCTGGCTGAGGAAAACAGCCCCAGCTGCCTGGAGAAGAAGACTTTGTGAGTCTGGAGTTCGGCGTTTCTGAACACCTTGATGGGCTCAGCAGCTAATCACGTGGCCATACATGTGCGCTGACGGGTGTGCATGTGTGACGGCTCTATCTTTAGACAGGAGGACCGCGTAAATAGGGGTGAGTATCTCCATCATAAATCACCCAGGCATAGCACTTACCCAAAACAACCTTTAAAAGGCAGGGAAGGGGCTCCACTTCCCCATTGAAGGCTCAGATTGCCGAATACCAAAGCAGTAAAGCAGAGTGTGAAATCCACAGGTCTTCCAGCCCGCCATACCCTGTGCCAGCATATTATAAAAAGCATACTTGCTGATATAGCATGCCTTTAAAATGATCAAAATGACAGATGGCTGCTACAGAAACAAACCTTTTTATAGGACTGATATTAATCAGAAGAGATTGGCAGTGTCCCTTTAATCTTTTAATTTTCAAAAAAGTACATTTCTATAAAAAAAAAAAAAAAAAAAAAGAACTAGGCAAGTCCAAGTGCTTGGGAATGATGAAATGTTCAGGTTATTTCCAACTTAATAACTAGAACACTTCGGTTTTGCTTACTTATCTATTTATTTGTATACCGCTAACATAAAAGGACCTGGTTGGCTGCTCAGAGATGCCTCATTTTGCCACAAATACCCTAGCATAGGATGCTGCTTTTGGATTTCTTTGACTACCCTAGAGGTAGTGTTTGGGCTTGCCTCAGATATACCCTATGAAAGACATTACAGTCATCTGAGTAGGGAAGGAGACACTGAGGAAAACAGTCACATCTGCCTTGGGCAAGCTTGGTCATGGATGGAGAAGCCAGACAACTACTATCTGGTGATTATGGTAAATAGTAACAGGGATAAGTGAGATCTCAACCAACCATGGCTTCCTCAGGGTGGTGTATGGAAAGTCTGGGGGAGAAAGGGGCAATTTGCATTGTCTTTACAGTAGCATATACTATTGCTCTTATTAACAATGAGATTCTAGTTTGGACTCACCTGACGTCTATATCACGACCCCAATTTGTCCCACATCTCTAATCCTTCAATTCAAGTGGGGCTGACTTTACTAAGGTAGGAAGGGCAGAGACACTGAGGTCAGTGTTAGACATGGTCTAACTGATTAGGCATGCTGGCTGCCATGCAGAGGTTTTGCTGGGACCGTAGGGCAAGAGGACAGTTTGAGAAGGGACCTTCTAAAGGGAGAGGTAACAGCCTGTGTTTTCCACCACTTGGGCACAGTGTGCTTGTGAATAGAGGTCCAGTAGATAGGGATGTGTGGAGAGACAGCATTTGGGTTGTCAGAGCCACCAACTATGCCTGAAACTCGTAGAACTGGATACTTTCACTCCCCCCATCCCCCTGACCATTGTAGGTAACAGTCCTGAGCAAATACCTATATTTTTCCCTCAGACAATACTGAAATATATATATATATATATATATATATATATATATATATATATATAGTCCTGTCCATAGATAGATAGATAGATAGATAGATAGATAGATAGATAGATTTAGATATGCCAGAGTTTTCCCATGTTGTGATAATGTAAGCTTTCTTGTTGGAAATAATCTTAGTGTCTCTATTTTTACCCCGCTACCTATCCTCAGGCCTCAGCCTGGCACACAGTAGGTTCTTGATACATAACTCCTGAAAGAGGAGACGACAAGTCATGTTGAAAGCTCACCATACCTCTGCAAGCCAGGTATTCCTGCTTTAATTTTTGCTCCAGAAAACTGAGTTTTGGTGAGGTTAATCGACAAGCCCAAGGCCACACGCTTAGTAAATGCCAGAGCCAATATATCACCCTGGACCTATTTAACTCCAAGTTCCCCTTGCCACCTCTCTGACAGTTTAATTTAGTCTGCCATTGACACGGCCTCGTTGGCAGTGCGGAAAAGTCACTTAGTGACTAAGATGGAGCAGCCTTGAAGGAAATGACACCACCAGCATTTCTACTAGGCGTTCTCCCTGAAGTCTTTCCCAAGCAACAGATATTCAAAACATGCACACAACAGCATAGGGCAGCAACACTAAGAACTGAAAATGGTTCCCACTGTCACTGAGCAGAGCAAGTTGCTTTATCAAAGTCTAACCAGAAATATATCCAAGTCACTTCCCTTACATTTCTCTGCCTTTCCAACAGAATGCATTGTAAAAATCAACACTCAGTAATACCCGGCACTGCTACATATGTGGATACAGATCTTTCATAAAGTATGTAGCCAAATTCAGTGAAGCTGATTTCTATTCAAAGCAGAGAAAGCAGAGTGTTTATACCAGGCTGCCCATATCAGAGAGACATTAATCAGTACTTTTCTCCCTCTGTCTAGTTTAAATGAAAAAACACTGGAGACTCAGTCAATTACTATCTCTGAGGCACTGATGGCCAAGAGGAAATGGGACACAAATCCAAGAAACTAAGCATCATGCACCGGGTTTATAGGAGAGTATTATAGGCACATAGAGATTCAGTATCTCTGAAATTTGTCCTGGATCCTTTGACTTAGGCTTTCTTACACGTAAGATGTTCTATTTAAGCACTGTCCACTCATATAGCACCAAGAGGATGGGTAATTACTTCTCAATATCTCACACAAACACCATACATTCCTTCCTGGTCTAATATATCCTTCTGATGTTTCCCAGCTCAACTCCAACCTGACCTCCTTTCCTGAGGGCACTGTCTTCTCAACTCCAAGATGTATCTCAGTTCCCCCTCTCCTGAATCCATTGTACATGCTGGTATGGACCTCAAGCCCAGGGAAAAGTGAAGGGGAAGGTAAAGGCACTGGTCCAACAAACCCAGTCCATGTCTCAGATTTCCCACTCACACCCTGTTGGCCTTTCCCGAAGGTTTTAGGCTCTGCACATGCAGAAGAGAAGTCACCACATAAGGCTGGGATTCCTTTCCTGAAAACCTGAGAGTCACCCATTTTATATATTTTTTAATTCAGTATTTTTTTTCAGAAGGCTGTTTCAATAAAAACACTGCTTATGTAAAATGCTCAGCAGAATCTGTGATAACACCCTAAAATCAAACACATAAATATTCCCACAGCAAAATATATGAATATTCACAGTAACTGAGATAAAGCAAGTCTATAAATAGCTGCACATCATTTCAGGTCAAACCTTGCTTCCAAATGAAATTCAGTACCACGTTGTTTTTTTTTCTAAAGTGATTCTCAGAGCTGTGTGAAATTTATAATTATTGAGAAACAATAGGCAACCAATCCCAGCCAACTTCATTGCAGTTAGTATGGACATGATGAGATGGAATATCTAAGTGGTTAGAACAGCTCTTAATTGGGCAAGCATTCAATATTTGCTAATTATCATTTTTCCTATATTTCTTATAGTGTTCTAATTTGTGGTTTATATCCTCTTTCTTAACAAGGCCAGAAGTCAGTGTATCTGGCTTTCTTTTCTGTCACAGGGGTACCTGGCAGTGTGTGTTAGAAAGGGCAAACGGAGTGAATAGAGTACTGTATGCACCAACACCCAAGAAGGTGGATGTGGCTCTGTTCATACTTCTCTCTGCCCAGGAGGATTATTTTCTAACTCACTATCCAGAACAACTGGAAAAGACAGGACCTTGTTCAGTAAGTAGGAAGAATAATTTAGCTCTGTGAGGAGGCAGATCTCAAGAATGAGATGCATAGATCCAAATTTGCAACACAGAGCCAAGTGCTCTGTAGAACTGAGCAGTCATTACACCAGTAAATCAATTATAAAGTCATTGTCATGATTCTGTCATCTGATGTTGTGTGACCATGGTTCAGGATTAAGGCAGGTTCTGCTGGCAGAATCTGCACAAACAATGACTTTGGCAAGTGATTCGATCTCTTTTCTTTGCAGGTCAGGCAATTCACAGATCACTCAAGACATCACTAGAAATTTAGAAGTAAAGAGGAACATCTATCAGACTGGGTGTGGTGGCATGCACTTGTAATCCCAGCTCTCAGGAGGCTGTAAACAGGCAGATCACTTCGAATCTATTCTAGTAGTGAGACCCTGAACAGCCAGTAGACTCTTCCCTAAAATACAAAAGAAATAACAATAAAGAAAGAAAAAAAGAAAGAAAGAAAGAAAGAAAGAAAGGAGGAATGTATATCTATTGTTAATCACAGATACAAAGATGGAGATCTGTATCAAGGGGGAAGGCTAAATGTCTAAACACTGTACTTGCTAACACTGCCTTTTTTGGGGGGATTCTTATTAATCACAAAACAGTCCAAAGTGGTTCAGCTTAACCCTCTATATTTATCTATAACCCACTACAAAGCTAGAAGACAGGACCATTTGGCTATATATATCTAGTAAGTTTAGATCCTAAGTAATGGGTTCATTTAGAAAAAAGTTAATGAGTTTAGCTGATCTAATATGACAATGATTCCAGTTTTAGTGCAGGATGGAAAACAGGGTCCATGTGTGCTCTGAAAGCCCCAAGGAAGCTTCCATCTTAGTAACCTACCAGAACTATTAGAAGACACTCTCACTGATCGTCTTTGTAAGAGTGAGTGATTATTCTCTTAAAATGTGGTAAAATATCCCTGGTGCCACATGCCATGCCATGCCCAAAACTTGAATCAAGGCATGGTGAGGCACTCCTATAATCCCAGCACTGGGGAGGCTGAGATAGGAGGATCACTACAAATTTGAGCTGCATAGCAAGACCCTGTACCAAATGAATGAATGAATGAATGAATGAACAGAAAAATAAATAAATAAATAAATAAATAAATAAATAGGGGCTGGGCGAACACTCTGTAGCACAAGTTCCTGCCTGGTAAGTGCAAGTGTGAGTTTGAACCCCAGTTCTGCCAAAAAAAAAGAAAAGAAAAGAAAAAAATAAAATGATAGGGCCAACAAGGATATTAAAATTTAAAAATATAATAAATAAATAAATGATTAGAATGCCACACTTTTAAAAAAAGGTAGTAAAACAAATGATATATAACTTATTTTTTACTTAACTGAGCAGACTAAACCCAGGCAACGTTTGTCTAAATTTAAAAAGTGACTCTTGAGTGTATCACAAAGCACCACCGCTTTGGCCACGATCATTGGCTATTGAGTTTGAAAAGCCTTGACAGCCTCCTCACCAGCTCTTCTGTGGGCCTATAGCTGCCTCACCTCCACACCTCCAGACACAGGGACGTTCCTACCAAGGACTACCAAGGAATGCGCACTGTTTATTTTGCATAATAGTATTGACTTCCTGATGGCATTATGTAGATGCTGATGGCACCTTAATTCCCTAGAGGAAGGGCTTTGCATCTTGAGCTGGGAAAAAACCAACAAGGTCAAGGATGTGGCTAGCAAGCTGGCATATTCAGCTGGGAGACAGGACAAACAGCTGAAGGGACAGGGAGTGCTATACTTTTCTCTCACCATACCATTTCTCTTCTTTGTGTAAATATGACCACGGTGGGGTTAATTTTTGTTTAGATGCCAAAGGGTAAGTAACACAGGCTATGTGAGCAAACCGGAATAAAAACTAGCATCTGTGCACAGCCTTCCTGTGTATTCCACTGCATACAAAAGGGAGAAGATGAAGCATTTGCAGCAGCTCATCACTGGGTACCTTGGTAAAATGCTTTCTTGACTAATGGGTCACAACTTTACAGCGGCATCACTTGTGAAAACAAAGTAGGGTCAAGCTAAGGTTTGCAAGTAAAATCATGTGTTCTGTCCACAAAGTAACAGGATATGTTTCTGGAATGCTCTGCAAAGGAAGAAGAAATAGGGCCTCCCCAATTTCTCAGCTGGCCCCTGCTTCTTCCCATCTATCACTGAGGTAATACGTCCAGAGTGGCATTTCGTAATGACAGCAACATTCCAGCAAATCGATAGTTATTTAATTCCCAACAAGCTCTTGAGTCCATTAAACCTGATTACATTCACCCATTTCAGTGGGTGCCGTTATTTTTCCTACAACGGCACTTAATCTATAACAGGAACTTATGAGAACTTTCAAAAGCAATTTCAGCATCAATCAGCATAGAGTGAAGGGCACGATTTGCTTGTAATTATTTATTGGATGGGGTGGCTGAGGGTCTGACAAAACTGCAGCCACTGACCTTCACCCCAAATTTCCAATAGAAGCAAAAAGCCTTTTCCTCCCCACATGAGCACTGAATCCCATCTCAGAAGCGCCAGTCTTGCCACACCAGTCTGCCTATGCCAGGAGAGACAGAATGGTTTCCACGTAGTGAAGGCTTATCCTCCAGGTGGTCTACATATTTATAACACAGAATACAGAGAAAATCTTCCAAACCAAGCAGCAACCATATGTGGGCTATAAGGCTGGCTGTTATTTCAGACTACCCCTGTATGACTCTAATCACCCAGGTTCTTTCCATAAACAAAAGATAACAGCTACATTCAGAAAAGGAGAAGCAGTGTTTGACCAGAGGCCTCCCAAGAAGCTTCATTCATGAGCTCGTTGTAGAGCTTTTAACCATGGTATCTGGGGCCAGGATGTTGAAGCGTCAAAGTGAAAGCCCAATGTAAATAATTTTCCTTTCCCATAGAAAAGAGATGCAAAATCTATTACAAAAGGATAACACAACAGCCAAATGCCACTGGTTTCCTGTAGGCAAGGTCCCCATCAAGAGGAAAGGTAAACATTCTGTAAACTGACCCATAGCAGACTAAGATTGCACCTGTGACAGAGAAGCCAACTTATTCACATGGAGGAATAAAGTCCACAGTACTCATTGGTAAGTGAACTTCTCTGCTTAGAGTTAAGAGCCTTAAAAGACAAACCAACACACATCTCAGCCCTCCATTCTCATACTGTCATCAAAATGTAAATAGCCAGTCTGGGCTTCTTTAAAAAAATCTCTGAACTTCATAAATACAGAGTGTTCCTTCCTGCTTCAGAGCCACCACTGAAATTCAGGTAGGGGGAGCCTTCTCTGAAAATACAACCCAAGTGGGGGTGTCCTATGAATTACCACATATTTCCTGCTGCTTCTGTTTCCTGAGTTAAAGTTCCTAACTGCGACATCTCACGTTAAGTTACTTTGCCTCATGATCTGCTCTGCAAGACTGAGTCCCTCAGAAAGCCAGGAAGGAGAGCAAATCTTTTGCCCCATGGCCAACCTCCTGAAGGAAAGGCAGAAGCCAGATCAATAGAAGCAAATATAGCTCAAGTACACCATTTATTCAGCCATGAGAGATGTCAATAGCCAGATTAGGGTGATCCATCTTTTTGATTTCCTACTGTCTTCTCACTGACTACACGAGGGCTTTTTCCTGTATTAAAAGTGTTTGCTTTCTCAACCATAAAAATTCCAATTATTACTCTGTGCGCTTTGGAGTTAAGTTGCTTGCTGGCAAAGGCCTTGAATTACCTGAATCAGCCCAGGGAAGAACGGGGCTGCCGGAACAATCATAGGCACGCCATAGGACTGCAGGAGGACTCCTTGGGACGCCAGCATGCTTTTACTGGAGGTATGATTCCCTCTGAGGCTCAACACATCAATGGAGACTTGGGGGAAAATTCTATAGACCCAACTTCTTCCGAACTACAAAGCGGAGAGCCAAATCGCTTCTGTCAGGAGCCAAGAGCCCATCAACGCCGCCGAGAGGGGAAAGAAAGAAAATCCGCATCAGCAACTCTGAATGTGAAAGTTTTCTTCCCAGACAACGAAGAGAAGCAGCAGCTGCAAAGTTGAAGCTACCAAAATGGAAGGTGCTATTTTGGGAGCAGCTTGCCTAACATGACTAACCAAATACTTTTCATTAATTTAGTTCTCAGAGAGAGCAAGAGACAGACTGAGGAACAGAGGGGCTCGGGCTCTGAGGCAACGGAGTCACCCCAGTGGATTTGTGCAAAAGACCAGAGATAAGGTCTGCAGGGGATTTTTTAAAAGAATAATTGTGAAATAGAAACTTAGATGATTATGAGCTCCTGCATAAAACTCAGACTAAGTAGGTTAATATGGGCAGCCCTAGCTGCTGCTAACAAATCAACTAAGAAGTTATTCAGTCTGCCGCCTCTGTCTCTATCTCTCTGTCTCTGTCTTTCTCTTTCTCTCTCTCTTTCTCCCTGTCTCTCCCTCTTCTCCCCTCACTCTGATTTCAATTTTAAATAACACAATTCTACGACCAGCCAATATCTGCACAGACACTGAAGAGAGAGAGTGAACAAATTTGTTACTGGTGTTATGTTACCTTGCGCTCACAGCTCCCTGGAGCAGGCACCCTCGGGTCGGGGAGAGTCGTGTAACCAAAGAGAAATTGGCATTACAGCAGGGGAGCAGTGTCACTCCTGATCGTGCTGCTTGCAAAAGCAGCGCTGAGACCCCAGAACATTTTCAGTTCAATTCCTAGCCGTGACACTATGCCCATCACTGCATTCTGTTACATGTGTAACAGAAGCACATGTTTCTACGTGTTGTATGTGTTATGTGTCTGTAATTGTAAAGATATTTATTTTGAAATTTCAACTGGTAGGGATTAATATGCAACATGTTAATGAGTGATGTCTCCCTGTCCTCAGAGACCAAAGGTGCATGCAACGTGTGCTATAACTACGGGTGAGAAATGCTGTCAGGCAAACACTTCACATCTTTCTGGTGATTGCAAATACCCAACTGATTGCTTGAGATGTTCTCTCTGGAGGTCAACAAATTCCTGTGGGGATGACTTGAATTGCAAGCATGCTGAGTGGGGAGCATACTAGCTGTGTGATCTCAGACAAGTTCCTTCACCCCTCTGAACTTTAGCATCCTCATTAGGAAAACAGTAACAGTCTCTACTTACACTTTGAATGCATAAAGTTCTTCTAAGCACACCAAAGTGTGTTACAAGAGAAGGGCTACCAGAGATTCCCATTGTATCAGCCCTGTTCTTGATGATCAAGTGGACACATCTTTGATGGATACTGCCAACTCGGGCAACACTGAAGTGTCTGAATGTTCACTCCAGAAACACATATGGTGGCATTTAGTGCTCCACAACTTTGAGAGTGGTATGAAAACTGGATGAAGTGAGATCGTGTAAGTAACACCCCAGACACAAGGTCCACTGGTAAACACCTTCAAATCCAACATCTGCTTGTCACCTTCCACCTCCTTCTCAGAATACAACCCACGGTATAGATTTTGTCAAAGCTGGGAGAGCTTCGGATCCTGCCAAGCATATTCAACTATTGGCTTTTTCTAAATCCAAATGTCAATCCCTCCACTTTTAGATAGCCAAGGTGTTTTTACACTACACTAATTTTAGTTGCTTGATTTAGCTGCATAATTACATTTCTAGATAACGACAGTAGACAGGGTTTGGCAGAGAATTCAATTATTTAAGGCTGAATTTTGGCCAGCTTGACAAGGTTCCTCTGTAATTGATTCTCATGCGTCGGAGTGGCCACGTTGTACAATTCAGAAATCTCCCCTAACAGCTGTGGACTGACCCTCTTTCCCAACAGCCAATGCTGCTTCTAACTTTAGCTCTGGACTGTGACTTTCAACATTATACTTCTGAGAACTTAACAGCAAGGACAGAGGCACCGCTGGGAGATGGGTACATTTTGTAGTGAGCTTTCCTTTGGAAAACAGGGGTGGAGCATGTGCTTAGGAAGGGAAGGCCTGGGGCAAGTAAGCTATTGCTATCTATTTAAGCACGGTTCTAGGAATCGAACCCAGGTCCTTCTTACTGAGCTACATCCCAAACTCGTTTTTTATTTATTTTTATTTATTTATTTATTTATTTTTAAATTTTGAGACAGGTTCTTACTGAGTTGCTAAATTGCCCAGGCTGGGCTTGAACTTGTAACCTTCCTGCCTCAGTCTCTCAGAGTGCTGGGGTTATAGTCATGGTCTACCAGATCCAGTCTGAACAGCTATGAAATGAGAAGACCACTGAGCCAACAGGCAGGTAACTTACTTCAATCACATACGCTAGAAGTGTACACAGTTAGACTGTTGAATTCCTCAGTACTAGATCAAGTAAGAATCTTCACTTACACTATACCAAGAAAGAAGTGCCTTTCTGGCAAGTGCAAGGTCATGAGTTTAAACCCCAGTCCCGCAAAAAAAAAAAAAAAAGAAAAGAAAAAAGAAAAGGGGCTGGGGAGATAGCTCCGTGGCACAAGTGCCTTCCTGGCAAGTGCAAGGTCATAAGTTTGAACCCCAGTCCCGAAAAAAAAAAAAAATCAAATATGTGGGAAAAATCAGAACTGCATAAACAAAGTCAATTATGTATAGTTCATATGAGTGACTTTAGTGAGACTGAAATGGGAAATATAGTACTTGTGGGACATAAGGATACATAGCTATAGAGTGTGCAGGCAAGTAATTTTTCTCTTTTTAAGAAATCTTGTGGGGGCCCGGCAGGATGGACCACGGTTTGATCTCCGGCAACACATGCTGCGCCAGCCCTGCCCTCAGGGCAGGCTGAGCCGGCCATAAAAAATAAATAAACAAATAAAAGTTCTGAAACAAGAAAAAAAAAATTAAAAAAGAAATCTTGTGTACAAAAGCTTTTGCTGCCCCAGAGGTATAAGTATCTCCCTTATATGCTCTGAAACTAGTAGCTGCTTGTGGGTTTTTCCCCTCTGCCTATGAGGAAGCATAGATCAGATAGGAGCTGCAACTCTGTCCATCGTACTGTCCTTCGTGGTCCACATGCCCACATCTTTGTCTTCCTGTCCCTACCATTTCCACTCATGACCACTGTTGCTCATATTCCTGCTTTTGAGATGCTATTTCAGTTTTGCTTTTCCTAAACAATTGAAGTATTTAGAACTCGGAAATTGTGTTGAATGTATCCTTCTTCTAACATTATCCCATGTAAGAAAGTGTATCAGGGGGCTGGGGAGATAGCTCCGAGGCACAAGTGCCTGCTGGACAAGTGCAAGGTCGTGAGTTCGAACCCTGGTCCCACAAAAAAAAAAAAAAAAGAAAAAGAAAAAAGAAAGTGTATCAGTAGAAAGCACCATTAAACAAAACCTCTCACTCCTAACATGAAAATAATCTCAGATGAGAGGCCTTGCATGCATCGACGGGGATGCTGTCTTCATGGATTCTACAGCAGAAAGGCTTTGTTCACTACCTTGGAGCATCTCCACACCCCAGCAGCTGGGGTGCATGGCTCGGATGAGTGCTCTCCTGCCCAGCACATGGCACTCAGTGTGGCCTATTCTCCGTGGCTTAAAACAATAAAAATGTGGAATGAGTTGATAAGCTGAAAGGAAAAGACAAGCAATTTTTATAGCTACAGCAAACACAGGCAATGTCCCAAGCATAGTGAAGCCCAAAGAAAAGCCATGCAGGGTTAACAGGTTGGGTAGCATGGACAGAGGATGGCGACTTTTCTTTTGTAACTATCTAGACAACAACTATTTTTACTACTGTGGGTGGATCTTACAAGGTCCATTGCAACTACTCAGTGCTCTGTTATTGTAGCATGGGAAAACACCCATGGCCAAGAGGTAAGTAAGTGGTTATGAGTGTAATGGAGTGGTTCGATAATACCTTATTAGTGGAAACCAAAACTACCGTTTCCTGGTATTTTTACAGGAGATCGAGTACTATTTTCCTTCTAATACATTTCAAGGACTTAAGAGTGTAAGTCCATTCTTTTCCCAAGGGTGGTGCAGAAATGGGCACTGGCCAGGGCTTGATCACAGCCTGCTAAGTCCTTAATCTAGAAGCTGGACTTTAGTGCCTGCAAATGTGCTGAGACCCTTTTTGTTCTCTTCTGCTTCCTTGCTCACTTGCACCTTTCCTGTGGTGCCTCCAGTGCTGGTTCTGGAGCTCTGTGCCAGCTTCCCTGAGCCAGGGCTTTCCAGCAGGCATTGTCAATTTGATTTTTTTTTTCCAGTCTATGATAATAGCTCAATCCTATCCCACCCTTCCAAAGGTTCCCCACCTTTCACATCCATACAGTCCTCTTACAGTGTGTGCTTTCTGGCTGTCAGATACTGCATCTCCAGCCCCACGTCTTAGGAGCTAGTTTAAGGATTATTCTGCACATGCCCACCCTCTGTGAAGGACAGCTGCCCAAAGATGAGGCATCTGTGTGAGAGCCGCCCCCAAAAGAGAGAAGAAATCGAAGTGTGACCTGGAGCCCTGGAGAGAAGGAGAATGCAGGGAAAATGATTCCTGCTGCCGATTCCATCAGCCCACAGACCCCGTGGCAGCCTGGGGACCAGATCCAGGCCATAGAGCGAATCAAAACGGCTCATGTGCACAGTGCACACATGGGCTGACACTTGGCAATGATAGCATTTCCATGGAAATGTAGGTGCACAGCGTGTTGTCACAGGTTGGCGGCTCCAATGCAGCCAGATCCACCACCTTTTGCCTACTTTAGGCAACACCCTGAGTGCCACTGCCATGGCTTGACCAGGAAAACAGAGTGAAGGTCTTCACACAGAGTCACTTACTGATCTTATTGGTAAAAATGATTAATATGGACTTTATCTCTCTTATTTTCAATATTTATCTCAATATACTGGTCTGTCCATCATTTAATGACCTCTTGCCCTGATGACCCATTTGCCCATTGAGGCAAAGTGGGAAGGAGACTCTCTTGCAACGTCCAAGGTCTTTCACTTGTGTTGGGCCAGATTCACTCTCCCTTGCATGCTGTTCTTCGATCTACAAAATACTCTTTTGTTCCTACCACACTACTAAAAATTCATACACTTCTAAGAATTCATATTTCTGTTCAAATGTGCTTGCTGTGCAAGAATCTCTAGCCTTTCCTTTCTTTTCCCTCAAGTCCCACCTTGCTGGCCTGAGTCAAAGGTCATGTTTTCAGCACAGCCTTAGGCAGGACTGACTCCACCATGCCTTACACCAAGGAGACCTTTCAGATTCCTGCTTAATTCCCAGCTGGATAACAGAGCATCTTGAACCTTTGCACATGTGCTGATACCTTCAAGAAGGCAGATTGGCTCTAATGAAGACGCGTGGTGTGCATGTTGCCGTACCTAGTGGCTGAAGGGGCGACTAAACAAATGGAATTCTCCCAAATGCCTGAGACATGATCAACTGGGGCAGTGTGTCAAGAGGCTGTGAGGGGGCTCCCAATAATTGAGAGGTACTTGTGTCTCCAGGGTGAGTTCTTATATATAACCCAGCACATCATGACAGAGTAGAAAGGCCCGCGTTTCAAAACCATGAAGTCTGGTTTGGATATGGGTTCTGTTCCCCTTTCCAAGGCCTGGTCTAAGATGGCGTGTTTAGTTGAAGCCCTTGTCTGTAAAGGGACAAAATGGAACAACTGCCTTTTTGCACATGTGTGTTGTGGCAGTGACATGACCTGTTGTGTGTTGGTGGCCTTTGATACTTGGAAGGAATTCCAAATGTGCTATTTTAGTTTTATTTCTTTCTTTGGGTTGTCTTCATTGTACCTCTGGAAATTCTTTTCTGGTCTCAGCTCCTGTGCTGTGTTTCCTCTGTGCTTCAACAACAACCCGGGCGATGTCTCTGTTCGGGTTTTGCTGTTTGTCCCCCATGTCTGCCCGTGTGAACCATCCCATCCTTCAGCAGGCAATGCATCTGCTTCCTCCAGCATTCAAGATCCACTTAGCTAAGGTCCTGAAACATTCTACTTTGATCAACCTGGCTGATACTGGTACTCAAGGAAGCTTTTGCGCTATCTCCCTCACTTTTTCCTCCAGCAGTTTTTCCTGCATTTTTCTTCAGAATCAGGCATAGACTGGATGCTTCATAGGTACTTCAGGTCTACCTTTCATCTTTGGAAAGCAAGAGGAGTTCAGAGAAATTGTGCGTGGATTGGCCAGGGTTAAATGATAGTGTGTACCTAGAAGCTGTTTTCTTTACTTGCCCCCAATATGTGCAAAATCTCCATGAATGGGCACACTGATGAAGCAGCTTGAACTAAGCTGATGAATGCCACTCACCACCAGGCATGTGCTCACACTCCGCCAAAGTAGGAAGGAAGGCAGCCAGGGGGAGCTGTGTGTAGCCTGGGCCATGCAATGGAAGGAAGGAAGGAAGGAAGGAAGGAAGGAAGGAAGGAAGGAAGGAAGGAAGGAAGGAAAGGAGGGAGGAAGGGAGGACGGAGGAAGGGAGGAGGGAGGGAGAGAGGGAGAAAGGGAGGGAAGGAATATAGATTTTTAAAATGTAAAAAAAGAATGGAAGGAAAAGAGTAGGAACAAAAGTTTGCAAACGTGAAGGACAAAAAGGTTTAAAGGGAGTGGGGAAAAGAATTAAGATATATTATGTACAGGTACAAATTCCCTATGATGAGCAGGGAATTTGAATATATACATATTATATATTATATATATACATGTATATGTATATATATACATGTATATATAATATATATAATATAATATAATATATATATATATATATATATATATATATATAATAGCAGTATAATTAACCTTTAAAGAGAAACAAGTGACATGGAGTACACTTCAGTGCTATGGATGGAGAGTCGATTCCCAGAAGGGGAGTGCCAGGCCCTTAAGGGCGGTATCATCAGGTCAGTAGAGTCACATCAGCATATCCTGATTACCAAGATGGACAGTTTGCACAGGAAAATCCTCTGTAGTCTGTGGGAAGATACACTGGACCACCAGGCAGCTCCCCTCTGTCTCCATTACAGCCAACCCTACTGGAACCCTCAGCTGACCTTCAGGTGGACAAACCCAGCCAGAAGGATTACACCCCAGGAAGAGAAGCCACAATCCTCAGCTTTCTCAGGCACTGCTTCAGTCAAGGTGGAGAGGCCAACTGGGGTATAACAAGGGCTTACAAGAGTGTCTGACACAGAGCACTGTGTGCTCTTCTGGTGGCATTACTATTTTCACTGCCTAGTCCTTTTCTACCCCACCCCTGCTCCCTCGCCTGGTTGGAAGCTCCATAACTCAGTACTGAAGAGCTCACATTCTGCCCATGCTGAAAGTCCAGTTCTACCGGGCACTAGCTGGGTGTTTGTGTGCAAGTTACTTAACTTTTCTGTGCTTCAGAATTTTGGAATAAGGAGTGGTTTAGAGATTTAAATGAGAACAGTGTCCCAAACTGGTTAGGCGGAAAGGAACTTGCAGCAGAGGCTCAGTGAATGGGAGTCGTGTTTGTCACTATGCTGGCAACACAAGCAGCAGCTAGTTTGGAACATCAAGCCAGGGATATCCAAGCTCTTTTCAATCTCTAATTGGTTAAATAAAATAGTGCCTCTAAATGTGACCCATGAAAACTTCTCCGAAGCAAAAATTGGAATACAGGAGGTCACAAAGGCTATGTGTATGGCCTCTGTGCACAGAAAGTATTGCTTTGAAATCAGAGTCCTAGAAACTCGATTCTAGGATCATTGATAGGGGTGATAAGGGCATTTAGATCAGCAGGAACTCCAAGGATCTGGGATACCGTGTCACACCATCCCGTAGCACTGCTCTGCCTCCCAAAATGTTTATGAAAATGTGCAATGAAAACAGTAGGAGGTCTTGTGAGTGAGGAGGCTGCTGATTATCATTAGAAATTTGCACCCCCAGTGGTACGGGCAGCACCAGGCTTCTCTTGGTTCATTAAGCACTTCTTGACCTGATTCTCCTCTGAAAGCCAGACTGACTGGCTGAATGAGCAAATCTAAGAATATCAACCCTGCACATCATCTCTGCTGAGATCAACAATGCTTCAGGAACCCACCTCTGACCTGTCTGGGGATGAATGGCAACTGGTTGGAGAATTAGTTGACCTTGCTCGAGGCAAACAGTTACTCCCTGAGGACTCCCAGAATGGGAGATGAATAATCAGCTGCTCCCTGGAAGCTCCTTTGTGCCCTGCCCATCTCCCCTGCTTGCTGCGCTGCAGGTGCCTGCAGGAGCCAGACACAGAGATCACTCCTAATAGCCTAAGTCCCCTGCACAGGGACAGAGCCTTTCTGTCGAAGCCACATGCAGCTACTGAATGGCCTGAACTGCCTGAGCTCAGTGGGCATCGTTTTCTGCTTAGAAACTGAGATAAGCAATGGGCACCTCCCAGCGCACACTCCCCAGGATGGATGCCTCATTATATGCTGCCCTAGGAAGTGATCCTATGGTCAAATAAGTCAGAGAGCCCTAGCTCCAACTTTGTCCCTCATGGAGACTCGTGATGATGATTAGCATATAAAAGCACCTGAGAAGTCTCATGAAGAAGAAAAACTGCTTGGATTTGTTTGGGTCAGACTTGTCACACTGACTTGATGATTGAGATACCATCCATGCATCCATCTTTACATCCATGTACTCATTCAGCAGCCAATCTAGCTACCCATCTGTACATCCTCGGTTCACCTACCCAACCATCCAAACATCCATCCATCCACGCATCCATCCATCCATCCACTTAGCCATTTGCCTACCATCTATCTCTGCATCTATCCACCCATGGTTCATATATCGAACCACACACACACACACACACACACACACACCCATCAATGTTGCTATCTACTTCACTCTTTGTCCATCATGAATTAACTGTATGTCAAGTTTCACCCCAGTTTATTCTTTTTTTTATTTCTTCCTCCTACTTCCTCACCTTCTTCTTTACCATTATCACAGTCATTGCTATTGGTTAGGTGTTTACTAGCACCATCCTTACCACATCTGTCATCCAAGTATGTCATCTCCATTCCTAGGAAGTAGATGCTGTTACATTTATTGCATTTCCAACAAGCTAACCTAGGCAGCAAAAGCCTTTCTAGCCAGCTCTGCCAAGGCCGCTGGACTTGAACCCCAGCACATAGAAGCCTCCCCTTCCAAGCTGGCAAGAAAATGCCCTTTTCTGCCATGGGAACATCCACTGTGCCAGTGGTAGGCCCACTGGCTTGTGCATTAGATGGGACACATCAAGATGAATGGCCTCCTAAGCTCCTATCCTTTAGTTCCCCACTCGATCATAACTACTATGATGAACTTTAGGGTCTGAACACTGCAGACTGAGGCAGCAGAGTAAGTAGAGGATTGCAAGACCAGGAGAAGAGCGAGCTACACCACCCCTGCTGTGTCTTCAGGAAGTGGGGAGAACGCTGCCAAACAGGAGAAAGTCTAAAGCCCCTGGATGCTCCAGAGGAGCATCAGGAAGCACACACGGGAGAACAGGGAGGGACATCAGAAACAGCTACGGGATCATCCTTTTGCCTCTTCTTTGTAGTGCTGAGCTGTCATGTCTAACTTCAGGCTGGACAGTTCCCAGTTCCCAAGTTTTCCCATCTTTATCCTGTTTCTGGGATGAAGCAATGGCTCTTGATCCTTTTCTTTTCTTTTCCTTTTCTTTCTTTCTCTCTTTCTCTCTCTCTCTCTCTCTCTCTCTTTCTTTCTTTTTGATACAGGCTTTGCTATGCAGCTCAGACTCAGTGATTCCCCTGTCTCAGCCTCCTTGGCACTGGGATTATAGGTGCACCACCGCATTCAGTTTTGGGATTTCACAGACAGTAGGGCATGTTGTACGGGGGATCGAACTTGGGACCTTGCACATGCCAGGTAGGTCATTATGTCACTGAGCCATCTCCACAGCCAAGCTTCTGAATTTTGAAGCTCTTTGATAATTTTGTCCTCGTTTTAGAAAACTGCACTTTACTCACAAAATTGTGTCTATCATTGCAGGGCCCTAGTGGCTTCTCAAACATTCATGTGAAGATTGTGGAGGGGCCACTGAATGGCAAACAGATTCCGACAAATATGTGCTGTGCTTTGTGTAAAGGACAGGCATGGATAAAGTCAAATTCTTTAAATCAGGCTCACACTGTAAGGTCAGATGGCTGCTCTCACATGAAACCAGGTTGATGTGATCTCCTGCCCTGCCCTGTGACTACAAAGATAAAGACCTGCTGCTTAGATGATACTCTTAGCTTGGCAGAGTTCAGGTTTTTGAGGTGAAAAGGTCCAACAAGTTAGGGAGACAAGAGTGCTCTAATTTGTACATTGAGTCTGTCTCCAAGAAATCCCAAACTGTATTTTAGCCCTTTTTCCAGTAGCCAACAATCTTCCTAAAACAGGGTATGGCTTCTCCCTTCTGTGGATTTCCTCTCCAGGATCAGGCACTTTCAGCCATTGGGCAGGTACCAAGTATCACAGGGAACCCACCCAACAGAGTGCAGAGTGATCAGAGTGATAGGGAGGTGAAGAATAAACCTCTGTCCTTGGAGATTACACAGACTGTTATGGACAAGACAGAGACTCACGGAAGCCCAGGCCACACTGTGCTGGCTTCTGCAGTGGAGACGCGCACCAGACGGAGCATTTGTCCAAGAGCTGACTGCTGCAAGATGGTTTCTCAGCGATGTCATACCCAGGCAGCTGGCGGCAACAGAGGGCCTCTGACAGGTGGGATTTCCAGCTTCCCAGATTAGCAATGTCCTTCTGGGACACTCTGGGGACATCAAAAACGGAACCACCCTGTGTGACCTCATTTCCTCTGCAATTCTGATGTTACAATCTATATTTAACTATTTTCAAACAAATCATAAGCACCAGTTATTATTTGCCAAATTTCTTCCAACTTTTTTGGGTATTAACTCATTTAATCTTCATGACATCCCTATAACTTAAGTCCTGTTAATGTCTCCATATAACTGGTAAGGAAAATGAAGCTCCCAGAACTTATATAACTTGCCCAAGACCACACAGTAGGTGAGCACTGAGTCTGTCTGCAGAGGCAGGTTCATAATCGCCTGCTACTCAGCCTCCTGTGGAAGGGCTCTTAATATATATATATATATATATATATATATATATATATATATATTCCCTACTAATAAAAGAAAATAATTTTTATCATAATACCAATATATCTCATTGTTCAACTGAGGGATTTAAGCCATATCAAATGTGGGTTCAAGTTCTGTCTTTAGCAGTGCCTGACTATGTCACTCTGGGCAAGTTACTTAGATTCTCTGAACCTCGATTAATTGTCTTGTAGACTGAGGGTAATAACACTCTTCTCAAAGGATTGTTGTGGGGAATACTGGGAGTAATATAACAATGCACTTCAAGCTCCCAGACTTGGCTCCATCCTCAAATGTGTGACCCCTTTCCCAGAGTCCATGTCTCGGCATAGCTGTGGCAGTTCACCTCACAGTGAGAGTGCTAGCTGGCCATTTCAGTGAGTGCTCTCTGCTGGCTGGTGCCAACTATCCCACTTTCATGAATCAATAAATCTCCATGGCTTTCTCAAGAGAGTTTGAGATTGAGTTCCATCCCTGGCTGCTGATGGATTCTGGACCAAGGCAAAAATAGTTGTAAAAATTAGCACACACAGGTGTGAGTGCACATACCCATACACCACACAGACACACACACACACACACACACACACACACACACTCTCACAAGGCACACTGATGAAAGTTCTATTTTCTTTAAAATTCCATTAGCAGACTATTATAGACCTTGCTGTGTGCCAGGCACAATTCGCAGCACTTTCCATGCACTAATGCATTTCATTTTTTAATACTGGTATCCACAGCTGTTCCGTTCTACCAATGAGGATATTGGGTCTGGAGAGTTGACCTTGCTCACGGGGACCTGAGATAGAGCAGCCAAAGCCACCTCTGCATGGCTCCATGTCCTGTATCACTTCCTACACATGCCATGCAGTACTAAGGATGCTGATGCATTTGCTAAGCAAGGAATCCTGGAAATCTACTAAGGAGCTGGCACCAACCCTCAGGTGCCCACACTGTAAAGCTTGCCTTTGCTGAAAGCTCTTCTGAGTCCCTGGAAAATCTTTGTGGGCGGTACACAAAGATTCCAAAATATCCTTCCAGAGAAGACCCGCTGCTGCTGCTGCCGCTCCCTGCCAAACAGACTGCACAGCCTCAGACCATATTCCAACTCAGACATTCATGCGCTGACCTGAGATCAACTCACCACAACCCACACCTTCTTTTTAAATAATTCCGGGCAGAACAGATAGACTGCCCCATCTACACTGTTTTCAAACGGATCTGGCTGACCATGTCCTGGTTCCTCTGCATATCTAGCTACCACAGGTCTGAACTCAACATGTCAGCATTCCATAAAGTATTTCCCGTGTTCCTTTCCTTCTCCCCCAGCAATACTGCAGAGAGCTCAAGGTGGAAATTCACAGATTCCAGGGTGACCATTTGTTTTAGGATTACCATACAGACCTCCCTTCCTTGGAGACTCTATGGCTGGACTCAAAGATGAATGCTTCTTTTAGAACTAAAATAGAACAAAAGGACAAAAGAGAGCTGAAGGATTTAAAATTAGGATAAAAGAGAGGGAAAAAAAAAAAACCCTTGGCACTGGAGTAGCCTGCCTTAACTGCCTAAAACTTACCAATGATGCTCAACTTTTAGTGCAGCTGATCCCCATATGTCTCCCTACTCCCACTGGGACCCAACATTTGCAGACGCTATTTATCATTCTAGCTAGTGGTGTGTTCATCTGCCCACCTCACTAAGCAGCCCTCGGTGTTATTTTTATAATTACTGGGAGTCTTTTTCATGTTGCACTCTGCCAGCGCTCCGGCTCACCACACACCTGTTCTATACCGAACACATGGAGAGATGAGGTGCACTTGGTGGGGGAGGGAAGGGGAAGGTGGCCTCTCCTGCCTGCTAGGAAAAGCAAAATCAAGAAAAAAAGGAGCTGACCAGAGACCACAAGGTGACTTTCTTTTTAAAAAAATACTGTACCTTGTGCCAGCACTTTATTTAATATGGTCCATGTTTGTTTTAGAATTTGTTTATACCAGCAAATGTTCTTTTTTTTTCACAACTGTGAACTCATCTCATCCTCATAATGATTGGAAATAATATAATAATTCCCATTTTATTTTTTTTATTTTTATATATTTATTTATTTATTTATTTATTTATTTATTTATTTTTTCTTGTTTCAGAACCTTTGTTTGCTTATTTGCTCATTTTTATGGCTGGCTCAGCCCACCCTGAAGGCAGGGCTGGCGCAGCATGTGGTGCCGGGGATTGAACCGCAGTCCCTGAAGCCGCCTAAGCTTTCCTAAGCAGGCGCTTTAGACCACTGAGCCATCCCGCTGGGCCCCATAATTCTCATTTTAAAGATGAGACAATGGCAGCAAAGAAGTATTAAGCGATTTTCTCAGAGGCACACAGAAGGTAAGTAGCATCCTTGAATGAAATCTGAATCCAGAGACTTGTGCAGAAGACAGTTTCATCATGATATCTGCTGATCAGTGCCGGTGTCACTTCTGAGCATCATTCCTACCTCACCATCATCACTGCCGGGACACTAACATCTCCCTCTCAGCTCCTACTTGCCTCTACATCAGTACCACTGTGGTCACCACCATGACCTTCGCTTCTGCCGCACCACTAGCACCAAGCATAAAGACATCAGTAGAGCTCTCCATTGGCAAGGTATCATGTGGGAGCTCTACAAACTAGCTCAAACCATATCCTCTCCAAGATGCTACTGCTCCTACTATATTTCCCTCTATTTTGTGGACCTGAAAACTAAGCTTTTGAGAAAAGAATGAACATATCAACACAATTAGTCAAAGGTTTGTAAGATCCATGCCTCAACAATTTAAAGCAGCTCTGTCTGATACCAACACAGAACCACTGAACTCCTACACTTCTTTGGCAACAGAGAGAGGGTGTACGAGTCTTGCCCAAGAGATTGCTAACATGTGAGCCATTCCTCTACCCCGTGTATAAGGGTACAACTTTGGGGTTAGAGACCCTGCTACTGAATAACACACACATCACCCATAGCACTGCTGAGCTGTAACCATAGGGTAGCCTGGGAGCTTTGCCCTGAGACATTCTGCAAGGAGCCTGCCTGCAGAAGTCCCTGATGAAGTCCCATGGAAGCCAAGTTCACGCTTCCAGACATCACTCCTGAAACATGCCGGGATCTGCCTCTGGGTGTGGCATTTCTTCTCCTTGGCTGGACACCCCACTTGTGTACGACAGGCAAGACTGTTTTCCCAAACTGTCACTGCTGCCCAGAAACTTTCACACCATTGCTGTGGCTGGTGTCCCTGCCATTCGTGTTCAATCTTGGCTCTTCCTAATCTGTTTGCAATGAGTTATTTTAAAAAGGCTAAGTGTATTCATAGTTGCCGTTTTCTTATAACTCCTTAATGTTCTTGTTTCCCTTTTTATCACTGTTGGAATGAAATCCTACCCAATATCAAAGCCTCCAAAGCCCTGGGATCCTAGCCACACTCTGCCTCTGTCCTCTGCACTAGGGCCCTGACACATGGTGCACAATATGGCCACAATATCTGCACTCCACCTTAGGAGGAACAGCCTCGCTCCCGCCCTCATCTTCACTTCTTTGCCTTCTGCTGACCTCACCTCAGGTGAGGGTCACTTCTGCAGGGAGAATGTCCTTTGACCCTGCATCCCCCTCCTGCTCCTTCCCAGAGTCTCGTCCCTTCTCCTATTCCCTTAGAGCATTCAGCTTGCTTTGCAGTGTATGATGGTCACTTCCCTCACTACTGCCTATCTGTGCCCTCAAACTTCAAAACCCTGCCTATGTGGTGGGAGGCTTTCTGGTCTATGTGAGCTTCACAGCTAACCCAATTTCTGAGATGGTGGAGGCTAAGTAAATTAGTTGGATGAATGACTGAGCGGATTAATTATTAACCACCTACTTAAGCAAGGGGGGGTGGTTAAAGTGATTTGAGCATAATGGGAGTCACATGCTTTGTGATAGATGGCTGGGCAAGTCTTTCCCAAGTAGATCATGTAGTGTTGGGAACACTATACAGATGGACACGAGATGCATTCCTCTCCTCCAGTAAATGCTAGGAAAAATGCCTTATGTAAAAGGAGCGAGTTGTCTTATGTAATAGAGTAATTACTGGCTTGAATTAAAAGACACCATTATTTTAGAAAGTTGCTCCTTTTTCTGATACACAAAAAATGAAGGATCTGTCCCTCAGATTAGCACATCATCTAATTGGCATGCTACATGATTCAGAAGGAAATGCTATTTTATTTTATTTTATTTTGGAAAATGATATTTTTCACTAAGCCAAGAAGAGCTATCAGAATAAAGGGATGTTTATTTGGGTGAATCACCAGCTTTGCAGAGATCCCAAGTGCTAATTGCATAATGGATCTTTACAAAATGCCATGATACGGGTTCGGCTGGTTTCTCTGTTTGGGGTTTGAAAAATAGATTGTTTAATATCCCATCAAAGCTATATGTAAACCAAGTAAACAATAGAGCAGATGTTGACTGCTGTCTTGTGCCTCGTAGACATAATTAAAGACAATGAGACACTCACGCATTCATATAATAAAGGACAAATGCAAACACAAAAATCAGTACAATACAAATGTAAACAGCAGTGGCCAGACACCTGCTTTCCTTATCCAAAATGCTGTAGCATATTTTGCATGATGAAAAATCTTCATAGCATTCTTTATTTACTTATGTAAATACAAACATTCTGTCCTGTTTTCAAGACAACACAGCAAAAGGCAGCCTTTCCTGCCGTGCGTCTGCTTCAGCGTCCTTATTGGTACGCTGGACAGCTTAACAAACCCATTTTAATTTTTTTTTTTTTTTCCTATAGAAGTAAGTGTTAAGAGCTAGTTAGCCGAAACATTGATATTCACAACAGGAATGTATGCTCTGGTTTAGTTTCATTATTTAGCTTTCTAGTTGTTTCTTCCACTTAGAAATTCTGCTAAGTTGATGCATTTGTTTCCTGAGTGCCTTATATACTTTTTAAAAACAAGAGCATTTCCTAAAACAAGATGTAATCTCATTTAAAAATCATCTTTTGGCTAGAATATTTAAAGTATCATTCTAATTTTCTAAATATTCTTGTTTTTCTCTTCAAACTCCTACTCAGTCTTCTGTGAGTTCTCAGTTCTCAGTTCTATAGGAAGAAAAAAAAAATACAACCACACATGAAACAAAACACATGATATAATTAAGAGAAGGCAAGCATAACCCACAATCAAAACAACAACAAAACCAAGCACAAAACCAGAGTTTTCTGTGCAGATATCATAAAAGAGAGATGAAGGATCCCAAAAACTATATATTTACTTCTTTTTTGGGGGGGCGAGGTGGGGGTGGCAGGGGCAATCATAAAGAAAAAAAAAAATTGCAAAACCTGAGGTTACAATCAGAGCTTTCTATGACTTATTGAAGAGAAGAAAGTTTTCTAGACTCAGGATGCGAAATCCAGCCAATAAACCATCTTATACATTTTCAAAACAGAGTTTATTTTGGTGAATAACTAACTGGTGTAAGCTGTAGCTTTTATGTCTCAAAAAATACCATTGTTTCAGAATGGGCAGGAGGCTTGTGGCGACTGATGACGACGGAGGAGAGAGTCGCTCTCACCTCTTGCCCTCTCTGTCCTTTCCGATGAGAAGGAGGGAAAGGGCGATTTTACTGGGGCCTTGATGGCTTTATGCTAATACAAGTGTCTATCCGCTTTCATAGACAATGCCATAAAGCTGAGACACAAATTGGGAAACGAACAGGATTGGGATACCACTAGGAAACCAACCAATCAGCCTGAGAGTGCCACAAAAGCCAGCTTCCCCTTCTCTCTCATCCTTGACGGAAGGTGGAAAGAAGAGCCCTAAGTGAAACTGATCACATGCACGCACGCATGCACGCACACACGCGCGCATGCGTGCGTACACTCATATCCCAAGCACACAACCTCCCAGCTCAGGAAGGTAGAGGAGCTCTAAATTCTACTGATTTATGCAGCCATGGGCTCCACACAGAGCTCCTCGGCCTAGCAAGCCAGGCTTTGCTTCCTGAAATGCCCTGGTGAACAGGACCAGGCCCTGTGAGGGAAGCAAAGATGTGGTGTGGAGTATAAATCACTGATATGGTGCCAGGCGCTGACTGCATTTCCTGGGTTGTGAAGAAGCTCAGTGGAGATTTAGGGGCTAAAGTCGGCTGTGGAGAAACACTCCATTATTCTACACTGACATGACCTTCGGACCTGGAGTTTTGCCTTCTGCCCCCTACCCCTCACATCCAAGGCCCGGTGGTGTGCCCCAGTTCATTCACTGTAATCCTAATGACCTGAAAATAAAATCAGAAATAGCCTCACAGTAGGTGATCTCCTAAGCCTTTTCCCTATCTAACAAGTTTTTCCTGTAAAATGAATGGGAAAGACTGCTCCAGTAAGTGGATTGCTTCCATGAAGGAAGAGACTCACAGAGGCTTCTTGAATGAAAACCCTGTGAGAAGCCTGCACAACCAGGAGAGGCAGACCCAGGAGACAGTGGTGACTGCTGCGGACCCGGAAGGACCCTGTCTTAAGCATCAGCTTCCCCCCACCACCCTGTGCTTTGAATGCTGCAGCAAAACATCGAAGCTTCATGCAGTGTCCCTGGAGACCTTTTGTGCAGGCTTAAATGTGCTAATTCATGTAAAAATGCTTAATAGTGTGTTTGCCACAAAGCGTTCCATAAAAAACTATTGATTATTTCATTATATTAATTATTTTATTAGCATCATCATGTTGAGGACGGCGGGATTCCCTGGGTGTCTGAATAGTCTTAGAGTGTTTCCTACTATTTCCAGAAAGAGCTGCATTTTTTTTTTTTTTTTGAATGGGACCATAAAGGAGTCTAAAAAGCATAAAAAGAAAAAAGGAGAAAAGAAAAAAAAAATGTGCTTAAGAATCCTGAGTCACATGTTTTGGCTGGAGACCCCCAGTGGAAGCACTGGCTGTTGCATCCCGAGGAAAGGAATTTCTCCATCCAACCCCTTCCTATTTTAACTACTTGCTGCAAACACTTAGCGAGGAAGAAGGAGAAGAAGAAGGAGGAGGAGGAGAAAAAGAAGAAGAAGAAGAAGAAGAAGAAGAAGAAGAAGAAGAAGAAGAAGAAGAAGAAGAAGAAGAAGAAGAAGAAGAAGAAGAAGAAGAAGAAGAAGAAGAAGAAGAAGAAGAAGAAGAAGAAGAAGAAGAAGAAGAAGAAGAAGAAGAAGAAGAAGAAGAAGAAGAAGAAGAAGAAAAAGAAGAAGAAGAAGAA